>CADCSX010000022.1:0-23994 GCA_902805475.1 Entonaema liquescens | reverse complement strand
TTATGTAAAAATAATTATAAAATAATAAAAAATATAATAATTTATATTATGTTTTAAAAAATAATAATATAATAAGTTTAAATATATTATAATTAATTATTAAATAATATAATAAAAAATAAATAAGTATTTTATAATAAAAAATATATTAATATTTTAAATATATTTATATAAAAAATAAAATATTATAATAAAATAAAATAAAAAAATTATATTATTTAAAAAAAAAAGAAAAAAAAAAATAATATAATAATAAAAGATAAGTTATATTTATAATATATTATATAAAATTAAAGTATATAATTAAATTATATTAAAGATATATAATATAAAATAAAGATTGTTAAGAAAAATAAGTATCTTTTAAATAAAAAAACTTTTAATAATAATAATTTAATAATATATAAAAATTATATTAATTTTGTATTTTATTTATTTTTTTTTAATTAATAAAAAATTTAGTATTTTTTATAAATATAATTTTTATAAATATTTAATAAAGTTTATAAATAATGTTAATATAATATTTTAATATATTATATTTATAAAAATAGGTTATATAATATTTAATTATATTTTAATTTAAGTTGTTTTAATTAAATTAAGTTATAAGATAAATGTTAATAATATTAAAATTTCTTTACATTATTAAATTAATTCTTATTTTAATAATATTATTACATTTTTTTTTTCTTTTTAATTAAACCTTAAATATAGTAATTAAGGTAAATATATTTATATTTTATTTTTTTTTTAATTTTAATTATATTTTTATAAAAAAAAAAGTATTTTAATATTTTTAAATTTAAATATTTATTTTATATTATTATTTTAGTTTTATAATAAAAATATATTAAATAATATATTAATAAGTATTTAAATATTTTAAATATTTATTTATATAAATTTTTTAAATATTATATATATAATTTTAAATTATAGATTTTAAATTTATATAATTCGAAAAATTTTTTATAATAATATAAATAAAAATTTTTTATTAAATTAAAATAATTGTTATATTTATATTTTAAATTTATTAAATAAAAACTTTAAAAAAAAATATCCTAAATATAAATAAAAACTTTAATTATTATTATTATTAATATAAAAATCCCTAAATTAAAAAACGATTTAATTTAAAACCATTTATAAGGCTTATATTAAAAAGATTAAATAAGATTTTAAAATTTAATAATTTAAACTTTTAAGAAAAAACGTTTAAATTAATGTTATAAAAAAAAATTAAAATTTTAAAATAAAGATTAAAATTATTATTATTATTAAAAGAAATTAAAAATAAAATTCCAAAATTATTATTAATAATATAAAAAATTAAAGGTATATTAAATAATGTATTATTAATTTTACATTTATAGATAAAAATATTTATATATAAAATTTTAGTAAAATATAAAAGTTAAAAATATTTAATTTAATATTTAAATAATAAAAACTTATATTAAAATAAGGAATAATTTAAATTAAATATTAAAAATATATTATTATAATAGTAGGTAAAAATTTGTTATTTAAAGTTATAATGGCGGAATTCCTTAATAGGAAATATATTAAATTAGAATATTTAAATGGTACTTTATTTATATAAAGTTATAATTATATAAAGTAAAAAGTTTAAAATCTAAGTTATTGATAAGATTTAAAGAGTATTTAAATTAAAAATAGTTATTGGGTATATAAATTATTTAATAAAAAGATATATGTTTTTAAATAGGTATTTAAAATTTAGGAAAATATTAAAGTTAAAGAATAATAATAGTTATAAATAATAATTTAAGTTTAATTAATTATTTTTATATTTTATTTTTTAATAATTATAATATAAAGTTCAAATAAATTAATTAACATATATTTATAAATTTATAAAAATAAATGTAAGATATTAATTATTTATAATTAATTTTAAAATAATATTATTATAAATATACTTTTAATTATATTAAATGTATACTTAAAAATATACATAAATTATAATAATAATAATATCTAAATTAAATATAATTTTTTTAATATTAATATATATTATAAACTTGGCCTATTTTTTAAAACATTTTAAATTAATAAAAATAAAAACTTAAATATTTTATTAATTTAAAAAATTAATTTAAAAAAATTAATAAGGTAATATTAAAATTTTAAATATTATATTTAATTAAATTATAAAAGATATAAGTTTTAAAAAGGTATAATTATTATAATTATTAAAAAAATAACGTAAACTTAAACAATAAAAAACCTAATAAATATATCTTATATAAAATATAAAAAAAAAAATTTATAATTAATAAAATTAAATTTTAAAGTAAATTATAAAATTGTTAATATATATATCCTGGTAATATTATTATTAAATAAAATAAATATTTAAATTAAATTATAAAATTAATTAATAATAAATTTATTTAAGTATTAAATATTTAAAAAATTATATGATTTTATTAATAGAAATTAAAATATATCTAAATTTCTATTAAATAGACAAATTATTTTAAAGATATTAATAAAGAATAGTAATTATAAATTTATTAATAATAAAAAAAATTAATTTTAAAAGTTAAATAATTTTCTTTTATAAAGAAATAGATTTATTTTAATTAAATAAAATCTTTATAAAAAAACTAAATAAAATATATAAAAATAGGATATCTTATTTATATTAATAAAAATAAATTATTATTTTATTTAAATAATAATTTAATTTTTTTTTAATAATAAATAAAATTTTAAAAATATTATTTAAAGTTATATAATTATATATTAAAAAATATTAAAAAACCTTAATAAATTAAAAAATAAATTATATTTAAATAAATATGTTATAAATAAGTAATATAATATTATTTTAAAAATAGATAGATTTTTCTTTAAAATATATATTAAAAAAAAAAATTAATATTTAAAAATTAAAGAAATTAATTAAAAGAAATTTTTAAATTTAAAATTTAAAATAAATTGAAAATTTAAATATTAAAGAATTAGTGTTAAATAATTAATAATAGAAGAATTATTTTTATAATATTTAATAAAGAATGTGTTATTAAATAAATATTAATATAATATTTTTTATTTTGTTAAATATTATAAATATAATTATTAAAATTTTAAAAAATAAACAGTATTAAATATAAAAGTTTCGAAAATTTTAAATATTATATATAATTTTATATAAAATTATATAATTATAAATTATTAAATATGGTGATTTTAGAATAGTTTTTAGAAAATATTTTAAATTAAATAATAAGGAAATAAATATGTTTATTAAATTTATTTTAAAAAAAAATAAAGTAATTATTAAAAAGTAATTTTAAGAAAAATTGTTAAATATGATGGTATTTTTGTTAAATTTTATAAAGTTTTTATGAAATATTAAGAAAAATGTATAAAAATAGAATTTTTAAATATAATAAAGTTTTAATGGAATTTATAAAGGATTTAAAAAAGATTTAATATTTAAGAATTGGATAAATAGGATTTTGGTAATATTATATAAAAAAACTTAAAATTTTTAAAAATTATAAATTATTATTTTTAATAAATGTAAATTATAAAATATTTATTTATAAAATATTAATATAAAAATTAATTTAAATTTTAAAAAAGAATAATTTGAAATTATAATTAATTTTTTTAGGTAAATTAATAAATAATAATATTAAAATAATATAATAATTAATTTAAAATTATAAAAAATAAAGAAGATAATATAATTTTTTTAAATTAAAAATGTATGATAAGATATTTCATAATTTTTATAAAATTAATAAATTTTTAAAATATTAATATTTTTTATTAAAATAATGTTATTTTAAAATTACTATTGATTTATAATATAAATTATTTAAAATTATAATTGTTAATTATGTATAAATATTATTATAAATTAATAATTTTATAATTTTATTTTATTATTTTAAATTAAATTTAATATTTTTAACTATAATAATAAATATTTATATATATTTTAAATATTTTAATTATTTAAATTTTAATTAATTAATTAATATTAATTTTAAAAAATATAATTATATTTTATAAAATTATTTTAAAAATAATTTTAATTAAGATAATAATTTATAAATAAATATTAATAATTTTTAAATAATAAAATAATTTATAAATAAAGATATTTTTTATATTATTTTTTCAATATTAATATTTTAATAAAATTATTTATATATTTTTAATTAACATAATTATATATTTAATAATATTAATTTTGTAAATAAATAATTTAAATTAAAAATATTATTAAATAATAAAATAATATATACCACATATATTACCAATATTAAATATTTAAATATATTAATTTTATAAAATATAAGTTAAAATTTAACGTTATTTATAATATTTAATTTATTTTCTTTAATTAAAATAAAATATAATATTTAAAATATTTATTTTTTATTATTTATATTATAAAATTTAAAAATTATAGAATTATATTATTTTAATAATAATTTTAATTATTAATTATTTATAAATATTTAATAAAATAATTTATATTATAAGTCTAATAAAATAATTTTAAATAATATTATTTTTATTAAATAAATTTAAATCTTATATAAAAGTATTAAAATTAAGTTTTTTATAAATAAATATTTTGAAATTAATAAAAATTTTAAATAAAATAAAATAAAATAACCTAATTAATTATTTTTATTATAGGAATAAAAATATTAGTTAAAAAATTGTAATTTATTTAAATATTATTAAAGTAAATTTAAAAATTATAATCTTAAAAAACGTTAATATATATTAATAATATAATAATAATCTTATAAAATTAAATAGAAATTATTTTAATAAAAAAATATTTAATTTATTTAATTAAATAAATAGTTTAAAAATAAATTAAAATAAATTATATTTAATAAAATTAAAGGTTACTTTAAATTAATTAAATAAAATAAAAATTTTATAATAAAACTTTTATAAATATTTAAAAATATTTATTAATATTAGAAATAATTATATTAAAATATTAAAAATTATTAAACAAAATAATAATTAAATATTAAAAAAATAAAAATTTTATTTTAAATATTTTTTTTAATAAAAAAGTAATTAAATAATAAATTTTTTAATTATATTATAAATATAATATTAAATTAAATTTTTTAATATATAATTATATATAAAAATTTTAAATAAATAATATAAAAAAATATTTTAAAATAAAAGTCTTAATATATATTATAATTAAAAGGTAATTATTTATTTAAATTTATATTAAACATAATTAATAAAATATTTATTTATAAATAAAATTTAAACTTAAATATTAATATTTTATCTTATAATAAAATATTTATAAATATAATAATTATTTAGGAATTTTTATAATTATAAATTTTAAATAATTTTATTTAAAATAAAAATTAATAATATAGAAAAAATAAAAATAGATATATTTATATAAAAAATTTAAAATCTTTAAAATATATTAAATATATTTTTTTAATATTATAATAAAATAAATAAAACTTTAAAATAAAGGTAAAAATAGGAATTAAGAATTTAGTTAAAATTATAAAAAATAAATTATAAAATAATTAAAAATATTTAGGATATTAAAGAAAATTATTCAATAAATCTTTAAAATAATTTTATAAAATATTTCAAAAATTAAAATTATATAATTTTTTAAATATTATTTTAAAAAAATAAAAATTTATTCTTAAATATTAAATAATAAATAAAGATAGAAAAACTATTTTACCATATATTATTTAAAATAAAAAATAATTTTATAAATAATTTAAATTTTATTTAAATTTATAAATATTTTTAAAACCAAATAAATAAAAAATAAACTTATAATAATAATATTAAAAACGTAATTAAAATATATTAAAATACTTTAATAAAATATTAAATCTTAAATTTAAAAAAGAAAATAAAATTTATATATTTAAAACCGAAATTTATTATAAAATTTTTATATAAAATAATATTAATAAATATAAATTATTATAAAAATTATAAAAAATATTATTATTTATTAATAAATTAAATTACTTTATAAGCTATATTTAGATTAAATATATTATAATAAAAGAAATTTAGTAAAATTTTTTAAAATATAAAAAATTTTTAAAAAAATTTTATTTATATTATATAATTTTAAAAACTAATAATTCTAATGGTTATAATATTAAAAAGCGTAAATGATAGCATTTTAAAGAGATGGTTAACTTATTATTAAATAATAATATAATTTTTATAATTAATATACTTAAATTATTTTTAAAATTATATTTTTAAACTCTTTTAAAAAGCTATTAAATATTTTAAAAAAATGTTTTAAAATAAAATAATATTAAATTATATCTTATCCTTAAATAAATAATATTAAAATAAAAACAAAATAGGAATTTTTATTTTATATAAAAATATAATTAAAAAATATTAATAATTAAATAAATATTTAAATAAATATTGTTTTTTAATAGTTAAAATATATAAATATATAATATTTTTTAATAAATATTAAATTAAAATTTTTAATAATATTTTTTTAAAATTTTAAATATAAATAATTATTATATAAATATATTTATTAATATTTCCAATTATTAGATTTTTTATTTAATATATAAATTAATTAATTTATTAATATTTTTCTTAATTTTTATTAAAGTAAGTTAAATACGATGTTAAATATCATTATTACATTTTACTAATTTCAAATAATATATATATAATTATTTACATTTTATAACTTTTAATTTCTAAATAATTATTATATATTTTAATATTTTTGGTATATGATTACTTATTTTGTTTTAAATATTAAGAAAATGTTAAATAATATCATTATTATTACTTTTTTAAAATAATAAGTTAATTTTATTTTAATTATATCTTAAGAAATCGTTTATAAATTAATATTAAATCAATTTTAAAGAGTTAAATCAAATATATAAATAATAAGGTTAAAGTTAACTTTAATATTAAAGTTTATAAAGTTTTAAATAATTTTAAATAATATATTATAATTATAAATATTTAAATTTTTAAATAAATAATTTTATTTTATATTATTGATTAAAAATAAAATACTTAATTAAAAATTTTTAAATTTAAATAAAAGATAATTTAAATTAAATAAGTAAATATATATAATAAAATTATAAAATTATTGAATTTAAAATATCATTAATATTTATAATATTTTATAATTCCATTAAAATAATTATATTTAAATTAATAAATATAAACTTAAATTAGTAATTTTATAATGATATAATGGAATAAATATAATAAATAATATTATTTTGGTATAAAGATATTAAGAAAAGATAAGAAAAATATATTAAAAAAGTTTATATAAGTTATAATAAAACTTATATATTAAGTAAAAATTATATTTATATTTATTATTTTTAAAATAATTATTTAAATAATATTAATATTTTTTATATAATTTATAATAATTTTTATTTTTTATTATTATATAATATGTTTAGAAAATTATAATAATATATAATTATTAATGTTTTAAACCAAAATATAATATTTAATATATATAATGTTTAAAATATAATAATTATTTAATAATAATTAAAATTTATATTTTATTTAATATAAAATTTAAATAAATTCCGATTAAATCAAATAAAATCTTATATAAATTTGTATATATTATTAATTTATTATTATATAAATGGTTATTTTATTAACTTTTATATATATATTTAAATACTTTTAATTCGAAATTTATTTTATTATTATATAATATTAATTTTATTTATATAAATTTTAATATATATAAAAAATATTATATATTAATTTAAAATAAAATAAGATTAATAATTTTTTAAAAATATTTTAATATATTTAAAAAATTTATAAAAATTTATAAAATTTTATTATTTTTTTTTAATATATAATAATTAATAAAAGTTTTTAAATTTAATATATTATTTTTAATTTTTTTAATTTTTAATTATTTAATTTATAAAATTTTATTATTATTATTATTATTTTTTATGGAATTTTTTTATAAAATATAATAAAATTTAATATAATTATATATAATTATTAATATTAATAATAAATATATTATTTTTTTTAATTTATTTAATATTTTAATATTTAAAAAAAAAAATATTAATAATTTAAATAAATTTTTTAAATAAATTTTATAAAAGTTATAATTTTTAATTTTTTTTTTTTTTACTTTAACTTTATACCATTTATTTTTTTATATCTTTTATAAATAATAACAGTTTCAACCCTTTTAATTTCTTACAATAAACCATATATTTTAAACTTTTATTTTTTATTTTTAAACATAATATATAAATATAATTTATTTTAAATAACCATAATTAAATTATTTTAATATTACTTATAATCTTTATACATTAAAATAGTTTTAAAAATATTATTTTAAAACCTTTTAAAAATAATTAATATTTATAATTTTAATCTAAACTTATATTTAATTTTTATTATTAAAAACCATTTAATATTTTATCCCTTTATATATTCATTAATTAATATATTATTATAAATAATTTATAATATTAAAAATATTATTTTAAATATTTTAAATAATTATTATATTATTTATATATAAAATTATCTTTAATTCGGGAATTATTTTTTATATTTATAAACCATTTAAATTTTTTTTATATTTTTACTTTAAAATATTTTTTCGGTATTATTTTTAATATTAATAAATAACCTTTATAAATTATATTTAACCAATAAATATATTTATATTTTACTTTTTCTAATATTATTTCTATTATAATAACATTTATAATAATAAATAAAATATCTTTTAATAATATTTTTTTTATTAAAAATATTTTTTAATTACTTTAAATAATATTTTTATATTAATATTATATATCCTTTTAATCAAATATTTATAAATATTATATATATATTATTTATCTTTTAAATATACCTTCTTAACTTTTATATTATATTTTAATACCACATAATAATATTAATTATAAAACCATATAAATTATCTTATATAAACCATTTATTAAAATCTTTTAATTATTAAAAACCTTTAATATAATTAATTATTTTAATATTTTAATAATTTTATTTTTTAATTAATTTTATATTTTAATTTTTATATAAATAAATCCTTAATTATTATATAATTAAAAGTACCTTTTATAATTTTAAATTTAAATAAAAAAGTTAATTTTACCTTTTTTCTTAATTATTTTATTTAATATTTTTTTAATATCTTTCCAAAAATTAAACCCATTATATTAATTACATATCCCCATTTATTAAATAATTTTTAAAAATCCTAAACTATAAATTATTTAACTTAATATTATTTTAATTTTAATTATATATTATAATTAAAATAAAAATAATTACTAATATATATTTATATAAGATTTTATATTTATATTTATTAATAACATTTTATTAATAAATATAAATTTTTTTATAAAAATATTTAATATAATATTTATAAATTTCTATTAATAATATATATAAATATATTAATTATTTTAATTTTTAAAAGTTTATAATAGTTTTATTTTTTATTTATATTATTTATTTAATAAATTAATATTATATATATTTATATATTTTTTATATATTTTTATTTATTTAATAATAATAATAAACTTTACCCCATTAATTAATATTCTTAATAAAATACTTATTATTATAAAAATATAAAAATACAAATTATTAATTTTTAATAAAATTTATTATTTTTTATTTTTTTTAAAAAAATATTACATAATACTTTATAACAATAAAATTATTAATTTTATAAAATTAGTTTTAATAATATTTAAAATAATTTTATATATTTAATAAATATAAATATATTTAAAAATATAATATATAAATTATACTTATATATTAATTTAATTTATCTATTTTATAAATAAAAAAAAATCTTTTTATATATATATTTTATATTAAGATATTATATATTAAATAATCTTTTAATTATTTATTTTAATAAGATTAATTTCATAAAATTATTTTTAAAGTTAATAATAATTAAATTTTAATAATTACCATATTTAAAAAATTTTAACTTATTATTTATAATAATTAATTTTATATAATTTAAAATATATTTTCTTTTATTAACATTATAATTAATATTATAATATAATTAATATCCGAATAAAAATATTATTTATTATTAATATTATAAAAAATATTTAAAAATTTAAAATTAAAATGTTTTTTATTTTATAAATTATATTTTATGTTTTATATTTAATTTATATAAAATAACATAATAAATTATATTATTATTTTGTTAATATAACTTAAATATTTTAATTATTATATTAAATTTTTATATTAAATTTCCTTTTATGTAAATTCGTGGTAATATATATATTTAAAAAAATGTTTAATATATTTATATTTACTAATTTTTTATGTTAATATTATATATTTAAAAATATTTTAAATTTATTTATAATTATTTATTTTTAATAAATATATAATATTTTAATTAAGTATTTTATTAAATTAAAATAATAATAATATTTAAATGTAATTTAAAAGTTTAAATTTAAATTAAATTTATTTAATTTTATTATATTTATATTTTGATTTATTAAGAAAACTTTATTATGTTATAACAAATCGTTAAAAACATAAAGTTTTTTTATTAAATCGTATTCGTGGGTTTAAAATCTAAAATTTTGGATTAATGTGTAATAAAATTGATAAAATAAAATTAAATATAATATTAATTAATTTAATTAATTAAATAACTTAAATTAATTAGTTAATTATTTTATAAATTAATTAATTAATTAATAAAATTACGCATTTATACGATTTTATCGATTAATTAATTAATTAATAAAATAACGCGCATTTATAACACGATTTTTTATCGATTAATTAATTAATAAAATAACGCGCATTTTATTATAATTTCGTAATTTAATTAATTAATTAAGGTTGCGCGCAACCACGTATTATGGGGTTTGAAATTGATTATTATAACCAATTAAATAAACACTTTAAAGTACGTACCTTTAATAAAATGAGCGCTTCCAATTATAGACTAATTGAAAACTTTAAATTTAATTTAACGCGCCACGGTTACGAATAAGTAAACTTAACGTTGCGCAATAACCAATCAAATAACCGATTATTAAAAACTATTAGTTTATGCATTTTAATTGGCTATATATATAACATTTCCCATTTCATTTATTACTTAATTTTTTTTTTTAACAACATACACACATAATCACGTGGCTTAGTTTTTTTAAGTCATGTGATAGGTACGTACCTTTTATATCGTGCGATGGTATCACGTGTACCATCACATGATAAGGTATGTATTTTATTATAAATCGATTAACCGTATCACGTGCTAAATACGTATTGTAAGGTAATGTCACGTGGTAGCTTATCACGAGTCAAAGTACGTACTTTCAAGTATTTGTCAATTTCACGTGTGGCCGATTGCTATCATGTGATAAGTACGTACTTTGATTACTTACTCAAAGTTACGTGATAGGTAAAGTTTTGCTTATACAGCAATTTGCAATTTAAATCGCAAATAGGTAATCACGTGATCGGTACGTACTATTACGTAATCCAAAGGAAACTATAGTTCACGTAACTTGACACGTGTTAAATACGTACTAATTTTTAAAAAATCGTTATAACATCGATTTTAATAAAAATTAAACCTTACATATAAAGGTTTTTAACTTAAAATCGCTTATGATTTTTAATGTATTTTAAATTTTAATATATTAAATATTTTAAAATAAAATATAAAAATATAAAATATAATATTTATTAATATTTATTATTTTATTTTTTAAATAACATTTAAAATAATTAAATATTATTTAAATATGAAATCTTTTATTTATATTATTTTTCTTAATTTTTTCTTTTATTTTATTATTTTTTATTATTATTATTTTTTATTATAATTAAAATAATTATTATAATAATTAATATATTAATATTTAAATTTATATTTTATTTTTTATTAACATTTTATTTAATTTAAACTTTTTATTATTTATTTCTTATGTTTTTTTCTTATTTTTTAATTTAATACTTTTATAAATATAAGTTCTTTAATTAAGGAATCTCGTTTTACCGGTTATATTAAAAGCAATATATTTTTTCATTAACATTTCACTTATTTAAAACCGATTTCCATTAAATAATACATTTATTTATATTTATTTTCCACCGGATAATTATCAAATTTAATCCATTATAAAAACTTTTAAATATTTAAGTTAATTTATTAAATATTAAAAGTTTAAATTAAACTATTATAACGGTTAAATATAAATAAAAAAAAAAAATTATATTATTTAATAATATTATTAAACTTTTATAATATAAATATATTTATTTTTAAATAAAATATTTATTAATTATTTATATATATTAAATATTTTATAATATTATATTTAATATTTTATGGTTTAATTAAATAATTTAATTAATTAATTTAATATTTATTTTATAACTTTAAAAGGAATATATATTTAAAATAAAAAAATAAAAATATTAATATGTTAAAAATTTAAAATAATGGTAAAATAAATATAAATAAAAAATATTTAATATTAATTATTTTATAAATTTTAATATAATAAATATTAATATAAATGAGTATTTAATAATGTTTTAATTTATATATTTTTATTTTTAAAATAAATTTATTTAATTAATAATTAATGTTTTATTATTTTTATTAATATTTAATAATTAATAAAAATATTTTATATGGATTTTTTATTGTAAAAATTATAAAAATATAATAATTTGTTATTTTTAATAAAGTTTTTATATATTGTTTTTTTCTTTTTATAAAAGATATTAAGAATAAGTAACGTTAATTTTTCGGTTTAAGTAAAATATAAAATATATTAATAAATTATTTAAATTATTAAATTAAAATTAATAAAAAAGATTTTTTATTTAGATATTAATATTTAATGGATTAAAACTTATATTAAATTATTTATTATTTTAATGTAATAATAAATAATGGAATATTAAAATAATAATATTATTAAAAAAATGGTTATATAAAAATTATATAAATTAGAAATCTTTTTTTATTTTTAATTTTATTAATAATTATTATTTTTTATATAATATAAGTTATTAATTATAAATTTTATTAAATAATTTTAATTTTATAATTTAAAATTATTATTATTTATAATAAATATATAATATTTTAAAATTAATATTTATTAAATTAACATTTTATTAATTTTAAAATATAAATTTCATAACTTCCTTTTAAATTTCTAAAATAATATGTTATTATTATTATTATTATTGAATCATCAATAATAAATATAACTATTTTATTAATATATTTTAAAATTTAAATAATTTTTATAAAATAATAAAATAATTTTTATTAATAAATATTTTTTTATATTTTTAAAATAAATATTTATAATATTTTATAAAATTAAATATAATTTATTAAATTAAATATATTTATTATTAATATTTAATATTTTATTTTATTTTAAAATAAATTTAGAATTAAATTAACAAAAAATAAATGAAAATTAATTTAAATAAAATTTATTAATATTAATAAATATTTAAACAATTAAACCTTAATAATAAATATAAAATAAAAAATATATATATTTTAATATTTTATAAATATTATAAATAAAATACTTAATATAATATTTTAATATAATATATTCTACCTATTAAAGATCATAATATAAATATTATTTATTATTTAATAAACCAATTATATTTTTTTAATAATTTTAATACCATAAGATTTAATTATTTTATATCATTATATATATTTAAATTATTCCGCTTTTTCGGTTAAACTTTAAATTTAAAATAATAAAATTTTATATTTTATATTATTATAAAAATATTAATATTATTAATATATTAAATTATAATTTTATTTTTAAAATAAAATTTATATATTAATTTATTATATAATTATTAATATATATTATATATTAATTTTACTTAAATATTACTTAATATTTCCATTTTGATAATATAAACTTTTATATTTAAAAATTAAATAAAATTTAAAATAAGTTAAAATTTAGAAAATTTATAAAATATATTATTTTTAAAATTTTAAAATTTTTTAATTTTAATATAATTAATAATTTTAAAAAATAATATTTTCTTTATTAATATATATATTTGGTTTTAAGTTTTAAATAAATATATTTTATAATTATTATAAGTATTTAAATATATAATTTTAATTTTTTTTTTAAAATTAAAATTAAGAAATATTTTAAATATATTATTAAATTTAAAATTAAAATTTAAATAATATATATATAAACTTTAATATATTAAAATAAAAATATTAATAAAGTTTTATTTTAAAAAATATATAAAATATATATTATTTTAATAATATTTATAATATTTAAATTAAAATATAAAATTATAAATTATAAATAATTAATAAAATTAATATATTTTGTTATTAAAAAAAAATTTTTAAAATAAATTTATATTATTTTAAGTTAAATTTAATTAAATAAATGGTGATGAAATTTTAAATAATAAAAATAAATAAATAAGATTTATTTTAATATAAATTATATATTAAATATTTATAAATTCTTTTTATAATAAATAAAAAATATTTATTTTATTAAATATATTATATTATTTATTATAGTAAATAATATAATAAATAATAATATGATAAAGTGGTTATATGTTAAAATATATAATTAATATATTATATATTATTATTTTAAATATAAAATAAAAAATAAAAAATAATAAAATAAATTAAAATATTTAAAAATTAAATATATATTTTAAAAATTTTATTAATATATAATATTTTATATATAATTATTAATTAATTTAATAAATATTAATATATTTAATTAAATGATGGTAAAATTAAATATTAAAAATAATTGTAAAAATTAAAAATTATATATTTTAAATATAAAATAAGCGTAATGATATAAAATATCTTTTATTTTTTATAAAATGAATTAATGTATTTTATTAAGATTTATAAGTTAAATGAAATAATAATATAAATAGGAAATATAATAATAAATTTGGTAAAAATGTAAGGTTTTTAAAGGTGGTTAAATAAAAAATTAAAATAAATAAGGTATTAATAAATAATAAAAGTAAAATAAAATAATAATTTGCTTTTTAAAGTTAATAGTGTTTATATAAAAGTGTAATTTTTAAAGCGAAAAAATATATATAAAAATTAAAAAATATAATAATATATGGAGTAATAATGTAATATATATTATAAAATAGTAGAATATGCGGGATTGTAATTAAATTAAAAAAATTTAATTGGTATATTTAAGAAATAATAAAAGTATATAAGGTAATATTAATGAAATATATAAAAAGTAAAATGGGTTATTTTTATTAAATTTATATTTGAATAAAAGTAATGGAGTTAGAAAGGAAGGATGGTAATAAATAACTTTATAATTTTATAAAAGATAAAGTGGAATATTTAAAAATAATTTAAGGATTATAAATATAAAGTTATTATCTGATAAAAAGTAAAGGTAAGTTAAAAGCTTTTTTTGTTATTTTAATGTAAAAATTAAGAAAAAAGATTTATAAGTTAAAAAATAAACGGAATTTTGGAAAGGAAATTACTTTGAAGGAAATGATATTATAAGAATAGAAAATAAAATAAAATTAAGGATATAATTAAAATATAATTATGTTAAAATTATTTTCGGAAAAAAATAATTAAAAGAAATTTATAAATTATTAAAAAATATAAAGTATTAATATTAATTTAAATATATATAGAGAAAATAAGTTTAAAAGTATTTTTATTTAAATAAGTTATATTAAAAATAAAAAACGTTAAAATATTAGTATGAGTAAAAAAAAAATGGTATATCATGTAATAATAAATGTCCTAAATTTATAATATAAAAAGTTTTATAATAGATTAAAGATATTTAACTTATAACGCAATTATAAAAGAATGATAAAATGATAAGAAAATAAAATAAATAATTTAATAATTTTAAAATTAAAAATTTTATTTATATATAATTTAATAATAAGTTTAATAAAAAAGGAAAAAATATAAAAGTTAAAGTTTAAAGAAAATTTAACTATAATATAATAAATATAGATTGGAGTAAATATTTATAAAATTGTTATAGTAAAATCATAAAAGCGGATAATTTAAAAGTTTTTAATATTGATGTAACTTATTATTTAACTTTTAAAAGATTATTAAAAAAATATTAGTTTTAAAAGGATTATTGCTTATTAACGTTATTATTAATAAATTCAGATTTATTTAATATGTTAAGAATAATATTATTTAATCCTTTTTTTAAAACCATATAAATTTAATAACTTAAAATAAAAAGGCATTTTTTTTAAAAAAGAAAAAATATAAATTTATTATAATTTAAATATGTTTTTTATTAATTTTTAATAAATATAGTAAAATCTTAAAATAAAATATATATTTTATAATAATTTATTAAAAAATTTATAATTTTTGGTAAAAAAGTAATTATTATTTATTTAAAAATTAAAGAAAATAAATTAATATAAGAAATAAAAAGTAAATAAATAAAATAAATTTTATTATAATTGAAATAATAATATATTTTAAAAAATTATATTTTATTAACGTTATAATTAAATTTGGTGTTATTTATGTTTTATTAATTTATAAATAGTAAGAAAATATAATTTTAAAAATATATTATTTTAAATATAATAAATTTATATATAAATTATTTTATAATAGTAGTAAAATGTAATTAAATTTTTAAGATTTTATAATGTAAAGATTATTTTAGTTTAAATCTTAAAAGTATTTAATTTTAAACGTTATTAAAAAAAAGTTATAAAGAAAATTAAAAGATAAATTAAAATATTTAAATTTTTAATTATATTATTAAATCTTTAAAAAAAGAAGTTAATATAAATTAACCGAACGAATGTAAATTAAGGATTAGAAAAATAAAAAAATGTATTTGGACATATGGCTACTTTAACGCAATAATAATAGGTTTATTAATTAAAAGATGTCATTAAATAATTTATATAGAAAAGGAAATTTAATTTGCGTTTAAAATGGGTATAAGTTGAACAGAAATATATATAAAAATAAAAGTAATAATAATAATTTAAATATTTAAAAAGTATATAATTTTACGAAAAAGTAAAATTATTATTATTATTATTATTATTATTACTTAAAGTAGTAAGTTAATAATAAAATATAATTAAAATTAATAAGATAAAGATAAATATTTAAAATAAATATTTAAGAAAAACGTTTAATAAAAAAAAAATAATATTTTTTATATATATAAAATAATTATGCTTATTAAATACGTTATTACTGTATATTATTAATAAAACCATTAATTATATATTACATAAAAATAAAAGAAAATAAAAAAATTTATAAGAAAATAATAAATAAAATATTAATATGGAATAATAAAGTTATTAAATATGGATAAAAATAATTATTAAATAATATATTATAAAAAATAATAATAAAAATTAAAATAAATGAAGGGTTAAGTTTTTTTAAATATAATAAAATTTTAAGTATTTAAAAATTTATTAAAAAAAAATATTAATAATATAAGTTATAAAAAGTTATATATATAAATATAATGTAATAAAAATAATAATAATAATAATATAATAATAATAATAATAATATAATAATAATAATAATAATATAATAATAAATATTATTTATAATATTTAATAATTATTTAAATATAAATTATGTAAAATAATATATAATAATTATTAAAAATTAAAAATTAAAATTTAAATTTTTAATATTTATATATATAATTATAATTATAATTATATATAAATATTGATAATTAAAATAAAAATTTTAAATTAATTTTAATGATTAATATTTTATTAATATATAATAAAATATTATATATATTATAAATAATATAATTATTATTAATTTTAAAATATTTATTATAATATATATATAATATTATATAATTTAATTTAATTTAATTTAATATTTAAATATATAATATTAATATTATTTTAAAGATATTTATAATTTAAAATAATTAAATATAATATATTAAATTTTAGAAATTTTTAATATATTATTTAATATAAAATTATATTTAATTTTATTTTTATAAAATATTAAAAATAAATTTTTAACGAAAATTTATTACATAATAATAAAAATAAAATCTATTAGAAATAATTTAATTATAAATATAATTAAAATTATAATTAAAAATAATTAATATTAACATAATTTATAAATTAATAATTTATATAAATTTTTAAAAAATTTAAATAATTTTTTTATTTATTAAAAATTATTATAATAAAATATAAATATATTTTTATAATTTTTATTATATTTATTTTTAAATTTTTTTTATTATATTATATAATTAAATATAATTTATTAAATTTTAAAATTTTTAAATATTATATTTATAAAATTATAAATTTTTTTTAATATATTATATTTTAATTAAATTATTAATTTTTGTAAGTTATTAATTTATAAATTACGTTAATGGAATTAGTAAGTGGTTAAAAATGCGAAAGCGTTTTTATGTTTAAATAAATTATTTTATATATATAATTTATAATTAATAATTATAAAATAACGTATTAAAAAAAAAAACTTAATTTTTATTTAGAGTAATATTTAATTAAAAGTAATAAATATTTAACTTATATATATATTTAATAATAAAATTTTATAATTTTTAATTAATTTTATTTTATAAATTTTATAAATTTTAATTTTTTAAAATTATTAAATTAATTATAATTATATAAATATTTTAAAGTAAAATATAAGATTTTATTTAATTAAATAATTTATTAATTATTTAATTAATAGATTAATTAATTAACTTATTAATTAGTTAATTAAACTAATAAAGTTATTTAAAATTAATAATATATAAATTAAGAAATTTTAAATTTAATAAAATAGATATTAAATAGAAGTATGGTTATATTGTAATAAATTTATATAAATATATAATATTTATGCGATTTTCGCGTATATAACATTTTATAAAATATTTATAATTATTACCAACTTAATATACCCTTTATTATTTAATAAATATTATTTTAAAGATATTATATCTTTTAAAATAATTATTAGAAAAAATTTAGCTTAAGATTAATTAAGAATTTAGGTTATTTAAAGATTTGGGGTTAATAATGGATAAAGTAAAAAATTTTTTTTAAACCGAAAATCAATTCTGCCCCTTACCGTAATGCCGTGCCCGTATCCCCCTACCAAAAAAAAAATCAATCCTGCCCAAAATTGATTTTACCTTATTATTAAGATTAAATATTTTAATAAATTTTACTTTTTTTTTTTTTATAAAATTAAACCATTAAAATAAATAATTAAAACGATGAATAAATTATATAATTTATAAAATTAATATTTTTAATTATATTTTTAAAGAAATGTTTTTTATAAAAAATTTAAATAAATTATTTATTATAAAATTAATAAATGGAAAATAAATAATAATAATTAAAAAAAATAAATTATAATAATAATATTAAAATTAAAATGAATTATATATAATTAATATAATAATTTATATTTAAAATTATTTAATATAAAAAAATAATATAAAAAAAAATTAATAAAATATTATATTAATTAAAATATAAATTAAAAATTTAATTTTAATTTATATTATAAATAAAATTGTGAAATATAAATGATTTATTAAATAAATAAAAAGTAAAATGTTATATATAATATATAAATTAATAAAATGATGATAATTTTTAATATTATAATAATAATATTTTAATTATATTTATAAATTATTTAATTATTTGTTTTATATAAATATTATATAACGTATCACATAATTAATTATATTAATTTAATATGATTAATAATTTTAAAAATATATTATTTTAAAAATTAATATATATTTTTACGAATTTATTATAATAATATAATAAAAATAAAAATAAAATTATAAATAAATGGTTGCGTGTAACTGTTAAAAATTATAATAATTATTTTATTAATTTAATTTTTATTAATTATTTACGTAATATTTATTTTTTATTTTATTATTTATTTTATTAATTTAAATAATATAAATTTTATAATTTTATTATAATTAATTATAAATAATAAAAATTCAATTAATTATAAATTTATAATAATATATAAAAAAATTTTAATAATAAAATTATTAAATAAAATAAAAATATATATTAAAATTATAATTATAATTATATTAAATATATTTAACTTTTTTTTAATAAATTTTAATGTAAAATTTTTTAAAATTAATAATTAATTAATATTAATAATTGTTAAATTAATAATTATGTAATTATTTATGTGATATTTTAGTAATAATTAATTATATTAAAAGTTAATTAAATAATTTATAAATGTATTAATATAATTATTATTATAATATTAAAATTTATTATTATTTAAATAATTTATTTATGTTATATATAATAATTTATTTTTATTATTTAATAATTTAAATATTAAATAATTAATAAAATATTTAAAATTTTATAATTATATAAATAATTATGGTTATGTATTTTTATATTATAAAATATAATTATATAAATTTAAATAATTTATATGTAAAAATTAATAAATTAATTTATAAATAATTATCTTAATAAATTTAAATTTTATTATTAAATTTTTAATGTTTATAACGTTATTGTGTTTATATTTATAGGTATAAAATATTAAATTTGTAATAAAATTAAAATAAATTAATTTTATATAATTTATTAATAATAATTAAAAAATAAAAATAATATTATATTTTATATATTAAAAATTAATTAATAATAATATTAAAAATTATTTTATTTTATTATTTAAAGTTAATATTATATTTTTTAATTTTCTTTATTTTTTTTATATATTTATAAACGTTACGTTATAATATTATAGTTTTTAACATTAAAAAAACATATTTTAATATTTATTAAAACCTTTAAAAATATTATTATATAAACGCAATAATAATATTAAGATTTAAAATATTTTTATTTTATTATTTCAAACTAATATATTGGTTTTAATTTTCCCGTTTTTTTAATATTATTTATAAACGTTATACAATAGTATTTCAACTTTTATTATGTTATAATATTTCATTAAATATTATTTTATTATAATTAAATACATTATAATTAAATCTTATTTTTAATTTAATTACGCTAATTTTATATTAACTTAAATTAAAAATATTAATTATTTATTTAAATAAATCTTTATTTATTTAATTGAAAATATTATTATATTAATTTTATTAAATTAAAATATTAATCATTTTTTAATTTAATTTCGAACTAATTTATTTAAGATTATATGGTTTTTTATTATTAAATTAATAATTAATTTAAAATAATATAGCAAAAAAGTATAATAAAAACCATATAATTTAAACCCATTAAAATAATAATAATACATTTAATAAATTAAATTTAAATAAACTTTATAAATTTAAATAATAAATATATTATTTTATTAATAAATTTAATATATATCAATTATTTATAATTAATTAATAAGGTAATTTATATAAAAATTAATAAATTATTTATATATATAAAGTTTAAAACTAAAAAATTTCATATATTTAAGTTTTTTAAATTTAAGTAAATTATATATATTAAAAAAAATTATATAATATTATTTAAATTATAATAAATAAATTCCTTTAAAATATAATAATTAACTTTAATTTTAATATATAAATTATTATTAATTTTATTTTAATATAAGATTAATATAATATAAAAAATATTAATAAATATTTAAAATAAAATATTAAAATTTAAATATAAATAATTTTAATTTAAATTTTTATAATATTATTTAATAAAAATAATTATAATATAATTATATAAAATTTATATATATAAAATATTAAAATAATATAATTTATTTTATTTAATATATTTTATATTATTGTAATTTTATTTTTAATTAGATATTAATATTAATTTTTTATTTTAAAATATTTTTTTAAATATTATATAAAAAATCTTTATTATAAATTATTTAATTTATTTTATTAATTTTTATTTTTAAAAATTAAAAATTTAAATCTTTTAATTTTATTTATATTATAATATTATTATATTTTATATTAAATTTATAATAAAAGTTTAAACTTTTAAATTATTTTATATAAATAAAATATAAAATCTATTATTTATTTTTATTATAATAAAACAATGCGTATTATAAAACTTAATATGTAAAATTTCTTAAAATTTAAACTAAAAGTAAAAAAGTTTTTAAAACCAAAATTATTTAATAAAATTTATAATATAAAAATTAATTATCCTTATTTTATATAAATGTAAAATTTAATTATAATATTTATTAAATATTTTTATAATAATAATTGAATTTTAAATATATTAATTTTAAATAATAAATATATAATTTAATAATAAAATAATAAATTAATAATTAATAAAAATGAATAATATAAATAATATAAAATAATTTATATAATAAAATTAATATAAAAATATTTTTTAAAATTATTTTAATATATAAATATATAATTATATATATTAAAAAATAATGTATATATTTGTAATAAAAAACTTTTAATTAATAAATATATTTAAAATAATTAAATATAAATTATATTAATTAAATATATTTTTTATAATAAAATTTATAAATATTTAAGAAATATATTTTAAATAAAATTAAATTTTAATAATATTTATATTATAAGTAATATTTAATAAAAAAATTATAATTTTAATAACTTTATTATTTAATAAAAAAAAAAAGGAAAAGAAATAATATAAAAATATATAATATTTATAAAATTATAAGTTTTATTAATTTTTAATATTTATAATATTAAATAAATTTAATAAAAGTATATTAGTTATTAATTAAAATTATAAATAAAATAAATATATAATATATAATAAATAGATATAAAAGTTTTTTATAATATTTATTATTATTTATATATTAATAAAGATAAAATAATAATTATTTTATTAATATAATAAAATTAAAGATTATTATTTATAATATATATTATTATTATTATTTGGTAAAAGGAAAGTAATAAAAAGTAAAAATATAAATAAAAACTATGTAATAATATAATAGATATTAAAAAAAATAAATAATTTAAAAATTGTAAAATTTTCGAAATTAAAATAAATAAGAAAAGAAAGAAAAAATTAAGATTTTTATAATGAATAAAAGTTTAATTATAGAAATTTAAATAATAAATAATATTTAATTTTAAAAAAAATTATATTATATAAAAGTAATTATAAAATAAGAAAAGAATATAATAATTATATTTATTTTAAAAAAAATAATAATATAATAAGTTTAAACATATTTAATAAATTATTAAATAATATAATAAAAGAAATAAATTTATTTTATAATAATAAAAGAAAATATATTATAATATTTAAATATATTTATATAAAAATAAAGTATATTAAAAGTTAAATTAAAAAAATTATATTATTTAAAAAAAAAAAAAATAAAAATAATATAATAATAAAAAATAAAAAGTTATATTTATAATATATTTATATAAATTGAAACATAAAATTAAGTTATATTAAAAATATATAATATATAAAATAATTATTAAAAAATAATATTTTTTAAATAAAAACTTAATAATAATAATTTAATAATATATAAAAATCATATTAACTTTATATTTCATTTATTTTTATTTTATTTAATTAATAAAAAATTTAATATTTTCTTATAAATAATTTTTATAAATATTTTAATAAAATTTATAAATAAATGTTAATATAATATTTTAATATATTATATTTATAAAAATAAATTATATATTATTTAATATATTTTAACTAGTTATTTTAATTAATTAAGTTATAAAAATAAATGTTAATAATATTAAAATCTTTTATATTATTAAA
>CADCSX010000017.1:0-11596 GCA_902805475.1 Entonaema liquescens | reverse complement strand
GGGTCGTTAAGGCGTGTGTTTTAGAGCGTCGCTATGAGGGAAGTGGTGTTTCCATTGAGTCACCAGACCTTCGGGAATTCTGGGTCAAGCTGACCGAGTTCCTGAATGTGACTTTAAATGGTTCTTCTCTCAAAGAAAGTGAAAGCTCCCTCCTCAACTTGTTGAGGTGCCTGTGGTAAAGAAAGCTCCCGCCCTCAACTTGTTGAGGAGTCTGTGGTAAAGAAAGCTCCCTTCCCCTAGCTTCGCAGGGTTTGGCGGTGAAGCCCTCCTCCGCCGTTGGCGGAGGGACTTCGTCTTCCCCTAGCGAAGCTAGGGGATGGCGAAAGAAAGAAAGAAAGCTAGAAAGAAAGAAAAGAAAGTAAGCTCCCTTTCCCGGCGATGTCGGGGATAGGCGATGCCCCCTCCGCCGTTGGCGGAGTGAGTTCGTACTTCGTAGGGAGAAAGAAAGTTCCAACGGAATATAGCTATCGTAGCGGTATAAAGTTAGTGCTCTAGTTCTCTCCCCTCCGACGAAGTCCCCTCCCTCCGCCGTTGGCGGAGGGTGACTTCGTCGAGGGGGTCGGAGTTATTAATAAATAGAAAAATAAAAAAGAGAGCCCCCATTCCCTTCGGGATAGGCGAAGCTTCCTCCCTCCTTTGGAGGTGACTTCGTCTTCCCGAAGGATGGGAAAGAAAGCTTCCTCCTTCGGAAGGCGAAGCCCTCCCTCCGCCGTTGGCGGAGGGGACTTCGTACTTCGTAGGGGAGGTTGATCCTATAGGTGCTTAAAGTATGGCTTGTATGGGTTTTAATTAGTTGATTCTATGGAGGACGAGTCAAATTTTGATGAATCTTTTAACTTTTCGGTATAACCCACTGCTGTTAAGGTGCTGCAAGGTGATTGTTACTCTACCAGATCTATGCTGAGTATGGTTTTGCTTTAGAAGCATTATATTCCCTTATTATAATATTGAGCAATTTACTCAATGGTTGTTTTCAACCTTTAAATGATTAAAAAGGTAGAGCTTACTACGGTTTATTTGATAATTTTATTTACAAATTTTGACACAAATTTTAGATATAATGCAGGTTGTCTAATTTCCAATTTGTTCACTCCGTTACTTTGCTTTTTATAATATGGTTGATGAACTACGATAATAAATAAAGATTAACTTTCTCTCTTGTATGCCACCGAGTTATTGATTTAATTTGCTTTGATTTGTTTTTCTATGTTTCGATATTGACTTTGTTGGTTTTATTATCCCTATTTTATAATTTATAGATTAAGATTTTATATAATAATTAAAATGAAAATGAAAAATTTATTTACTCAGCATTATTTTAAGTTTTTAGATTATTTTTTAACTTTAAAAAATATTCAACCTGCAAATAGGGTTTTATATACTTTAAAACCTGTTAAATTTATGGCTTGTAATGTTCCAGGAAATTTTAGGTGATTCTCAACGAGTGGGAAAAAGTTTTCAGTGGGTTTGTCAGAGGTTACCCGTAAACAAGTTTTAGAAAATAAATTATTCTCTATAATTAAAGATATTCTAGATAATGAACCTTTAAATCATCATACTCAAGTAAAAATAGAAAAATTAATTTTCGATGAATTTGACAATTTTTATACCAATCCTGATAACATAGTGGAAATATTAGGTGGTTTAAATAAAGATTTGTTTAATAATAAGGAATTTAAATCTTTTCTTATTAAAAGTTTATCTGATATAGAGAGATTATTAGATGCTTTTATTAAGGATAAAAAGAAAGATGGTTCCTTATATCTAAATAGTGTTACTGAAAATCCTAGTAAAAAACATATTATTAGTCTTCTTGAGTTCAACATATTTTCTTTAATACCTCGTAAACGGTTGCTTAATATACTTATGGCTAGTTTCTTTCAAATTCTTACATATAACAATATAGTTATTGATGATGATGATTCTACTTTGTATAAAAATAATCTTCTAAATACTTCGTTAGATATAGGTAAGAAAGTTATTTCTGTTTATGTAAGAGATTTGTATAAGATTAAGAGGGTTGAGGTGCCTAATCTTCAATTAAAATTGTTTAAAGATTCTCTTATTTCTAATAAATTTTTTAGTTCTTTAGATAGCGATGAATTTCGTGCTAAGGTTGGTGCTTCTTTAGTTGAAATACTTAAAGAAGTGGGTCTTATTGAAGATAAAATAGTTCACTTAAGTAGTACAAAACAACAAAACATACTAATTGTAACTAGTGAGGTTCTAGAGATATGTGGTAGTAAAGATATATTAAATAAACCTTTAATACCTATGAATTTACCTATGATTGTAGAGCCTAAAGGTTATAAAGATCTTAAACATTTAACTGATGGGGGTTATCTATTAAATAACCAGGATATACTTCATCCTTTGTTTACATCTACTATGTATCAGGGTGGTGATACTATAATTGAGCCTAATAATATAGTTATTCAATCTATAAATGATATGATGAAAATACCTTTTAAAATAAATAAAGATGTTTTAGATTATATTTCTGTTCATCCTGAAATCATAACCTCGGAGATAGGTAAAGAACCTCCTTACAGGAATAAGAAATTAACTCGTAGAGAGGAAAGGGAGAATCAAAAATGATCTTCCACTAAATTATCGTATGATTTCATCCTTTCTATAGCTGAAATATTTAAGAATATCCCTGAAATATACTTTCCTTTAATGTTAGATTTCCGTGGTAGATTATATCCTAGGGTTACTTATTTACACTATCAAGGTTCTGAACTAGCTAAATCATTACTTTTATTCGCTAGACCCGGTATTATAAAGAAAAATAATTTAAAGGGTATTTTTTATCTAAAAGCTTACGGGGCTGTTTCTTTTGGTAACGGTATAGATAAAGGTTCTTATGATAAGAGGGTTAAGTGGGTTGATGATAACTGAGAAAATATAATTAAATTAGATGATAATTTACTTAGTCAGGCTAAGTATAAATTTCTATTTATAGCTTTCTGTCTAGAGATGCAGAGACTACATAACTTTTTATATGAAGGTAATTATTCTACATTCTATAGCTACCT
Organism: Entonaema liquescens; assembly: GCA_902805475.1. Classification (NCBI taxonomy): domain Eukaryota; kingdom Fungi; phylum Ascomycota; class Sordariomycetes; order Xylariales; family Xylariaceae; genus Entonaema; species Entonaema liquescens. The sequence goes on along the minus strand of CADCSX010000017.1, from coordinate 8,558 downwards.
TCCTATACAACTAGATGGTACATGTAACGGTTTCCAACATCTAGCTTTATTATCAGATGAGGTTAAGGCTTTTGAAGAGCTTAATCTTACGGAAGCTTCTTTATATGACGATCCTCGAGATTTGTATAGTTTTATATTATATAAAATTAAAACTCAGTTAAATAAGAGGTTATTAGTAGCTAAAGATGAAGAGTTAAGTTGTATCAGAAGATTATTGGAATTAAATCTTAATAGATCACATATTAAAATGTTGATTATGACTAAACCTTATAACGCTACAGAGTTTACATTAACTAATTATCTAATTGATAGTTTAATATATAGAGGATATGGATTTTTAGAAATAAAGGACGGTGTACCTAGCGTGAAACCGCTCGTTAAGGAGGAGGCTCCGAAGTCTTCTGAATTAGATATAGAAAAGGATATTTTACCCGAAGAGTATCAGGAGTTTGCTAAGTATTTAGTAGATTCCAATGCTAGTAAGACCAACGATAAATCATCTAAGTCTAGATCTAAGAGGAAATCTAAGGATAAATCGGGGGTTGATATCAATAATGATGCTAAATCATTTTATTCTACTTCATTAGATTCTAATAATTTTGTATCTAGAGAGGATGTTTCCTATTTTGTTAAAGAATTTAATAAACTTCTTTTCATACATTATCCTAATATCAAAGTTTTAATGGATTATCTTAAGGATATAGCGATGATTCTGGTAGACTTAAATCTACCTATTATTTGAAATTTACCGCATGGTTTAAAAATATCTCAAAAATATATGGATAGTACTACTAAAAAAATTAAACCTTACGTATTCTCTAATAAAGAACTGTCTTTAACTATAACAGATTCTTCTAAACTTAATAAGACTAAACAAAGAAACGCTTTAATGCCTAATCTTGTACACTCTTTAGATAGTACTAGTTTAATTTTATTATTTTATTCTTTAAAAAGGTGTAAAAAGGACGGATTTATAAACTTTTATAGTGTTCATGATTGTTACGGTGTAACTGCTGAAAATGTGGTACTACTTATAGAACACCTCCGTCAAGTTTATATAGACCTTTATTCTGAATCTAAATATATTAATACTTTTGATAAGGATGTTATAGATTTAATTAGAAAGAGTTTAGGTGGTGTTGATAATACAGAGTATGACGAGGTTAAAAGAGTAATTCGAAATAAAAAGTCTGATTTTAAGATTAATTTACCTCAAAAACCTATTAACAATTCTCTAGGTACCGATATTGTCCAAAGTTTTTATAAGAGATTAGCTAAGGCTACTTTATTAATTAATTAGATATCTCTCTTTATTCCGAAGTGAGTGTTCGTGAAGATATAATTATGACTATCGTACAATCATATGGAGATGCCGAAGATAATACACAACAAAGAGTGTTTTCTTAAGACAGGGAAGAACAAAGGGAAAATATTGGAAATAACTGGGTATAACTTTTGTTTTTCCGGGAGAAAACAACTCTCAGACGTGTTTGAAAAATCGTTTTCAACTGCTTTTATTTTTGATGTCGAATTTCGGGTATAAATGGCTGATATCTCAAGTTCATTCATCGGTAAATTATTTTTTTTGTTTTGAAGATGTTATCTCTTCTATAATGAGATCATGAATCGTTAGGTCAAAACCATTCTACTACAAAAAAAAACCTTCACTGTCAGATTTGACAGTGAAGGTTTTTTTTTAGTGGATTTAGTAGTATTTACTTATAAGTATTAAATATTCAGACTATGAAGTATACATTCCTGATTAACTAAGTATGTATAACAAATTCAAACTCTTAAGATAAATTTAGCTAATAACAAGATAAAAAAAAACCCTCACGAAGCATACACGGTGAAACTGAGATTCTATAAATCTACTGTGCATATGTTTCGCGAGGGAAAAAATAAGTAAATATTTTTTTTTCTAATCCATAAATAATTCGTACTACGTAAAGGAGGAATACCTCTACATCGTAAAAAGTGATAAGCTGTTACTTAATGGAGTAGTTACTTTATACGTTTGGTATCTTAAATACATCTCTCCATTAGTGCGGATGCTTCGTTAGGCCACATCAAGTTACATTATTTGAACACTATCTATACAATAGATATTATCAAAGGTTGTCTTAAGATACAATCTTTATAGATATGTAATTTATTAAGATTATTTAACACCTCTTCTATGTTTAAGTTATATTTTGTTATTAAATAATGTTCTGTACGATGTTTAGAAAGTAAATAATATTCTTCACCTTCTTGGATATAATCCTCCGGAGTTTTTCAATCCTTACCACTAAAAATTAACTTATATCTCTCGTAATGTTCTCTAGTAATAGGTGTTTTTATTAAATATTTAACAGGTCTACCATATACTTTATCTAAGGATTTTTCATCACTAATTTCGTCTAAATAAGTATCTAGTCAAGATCAATATTTGATACCAACTTTATGGATAGTATTAAGCTTAGGTTTAAACTTATTTATTAAAGATTGTTCCAAAATTTTAATAATTAATTCTGTAGTATATTTTAATATAATTCATTCACCTTTACTTAATCTATGAAGAGGGTATAATGAAACGAATTTATTTAAATAATTAGTAGTAATATATACAGGTTGAATCTTATAACCTATAGTATAATTATTCCTTATCTCACTTTGAAGGAAATAAGGTATAATACTCTCAGTGTAACTAGGTTCTGTAAGTATTTTTTTAGGTGTTCTTAAAGTATTATATATAATTTTTTCTAGAGTTAAATTATGTGATTGAACTCTATGTTTAATATCATTAGATGATCCTATATAATAGTATAAGTTATTATTGAAAGTTATAATATAACAACAAGAGTCAAGATTCGAAAAGTTGCTAGGATAGTCTAAATTTAACTTATAAGAATGCGTGTAAAATTTCCAAATTTCTGGCTCTCCAGATACGTGAGGTATCCCTCCGAGTACAGGATCATAAAATATTCATTCTCTAGTTTTTGTAGCCGTAAGGTCTGATGAGTGATCTTTGAAGATTAATTCTTTAACCTGATTAAGACTTTCTAAGTTTAAATCTTCATATGAAATTTTTTGAGTTACGTTATAAAGATTACTTTTAGAAAGAATATGAGAAAAAGATAAGAAAGATGAATATTTATAACTACATTTATCTCGTTTAATTTCATTAGGTCTAGAACTCTCTACATAGTGTATTGGATACGGAGATTCTAAATCGAGAGTTACTCGTTTAATGTTATAATTCTCAATTTGTGATACACGTTTAAGAATACTCTCTGTATGTGCAGATTCTTGTGCATATACTTGAATTTTTAGTCTTAACGTCCCAATTAAAAATAGTTTAACTATATTATTATCAGGTATTCTCGAAAGAATCATATCACATCTATCTATATGATATAAAATATCCGGAGTGTAGATAATAGGAGCTAAAAGATTATTAGATAGTAAAATAGGTGTTAAAGTAAGAGATGATAGGTAGGTTGATGGTAGCGATGAATTCTCATTATGATAATTACGGTAAAGATTGTAGTATTCACAATAGTAAAGATACTCTAACTTATTATCAATAAAAGGAGAAGGAGAATGAGTAAAACCTCTCCCCTTTGGACGAAGAGCAGGATATGTTGAGTATAACCTTACTTTACGTTTAAGTATAGGATACTTATACTTCGTTAACTTAAAAGTATTGCTACTAGGTTTATCTAAAACTGACTTATGTAGCGAATATTTAGAAATAGAGCTAGTTAAACCTAGAATTAAATAAGAATGTAAACCTTCTAGATTTTTTATCAACATAAACATACCCATAATAGAATACGTTAAGCCTCAGGGTATTATATCATAACTTCATGTTTCTAAATTCATTAAGGATTTAGGTGCTAGATCAATTTGTAAGGTATAACATTCTACAATCTGAGGTGTATAAACAAGTATAATCAAATCTTTTACCACTAGTATAAATGGAGGAATAACAGCTGGAAGGGTAGTATTGTACATAACAATACCTCACATAGTAAAATCCGTAGTACAAGTGTTATATCAAATAAAATCTGTATAACAAGTGTTATATCAAATAAAACCTTTATGAATAGTATTATATCAAACAAAATCTTTATGAATAGTGTTATATCAAATAAACCCTGTATTAGGTACTTTATATTTAACTAAACTTAAATCTATAGTGTTAATGTATAAAGGTGATGTATCAACTCATCAGTTGTTTCTCATTATTTTAGCACGTTTTTTATATATCATATTAATAATTATTTCAGAATCTTTAATAGTTACACTACCATCAATTATACTTCTTTTATTACTTTTTCTGGTAGTAGTAAAACTATCCCCGGTTTTATAAAGATATTCCATCAAATCCCAAGACAATTTATCCCTAGAGATACCTTTACATCTGAATACGTATTCAGGATTACCTTCACTATCCAACTTTGTTGTTTTTAAAGCATAGAATTTCTCGGCTAGGAAAATAGCTTCTTCGACTTCATGTTCTAACTTAAAACATCCTAACTTTGATGGATCTACCATATCTTCAGGTAGTCTAATATCAGTAACCAAGCTGTCAGTGTCGGTGTAATAAATATTACCACCCATACTTTGAACTTTCAGCATAGCCTTAGCCATGATGATTCTAGCGTACGATAAAATAGCGGTAGCAGTAATTATAGAACAGAAATTGTTAGACACTGTTCTTACCTCCTTGGAATTTTCTTCATTTCTAACTTTAATATAGTCTATGTTATTCTTAAGACAAACCTTTTTATCTATACTACTAAAATAAGTAATCATGAATAAATCAGGATTTAATTTAACGATATTTACTACACGACGAGTAGCCTGTAATAAGTTACGTTTTTCATCACTGACTAGTTTCGTTATAGGTTTTTCAGGATTCATACCAAATCTACCAATACCACTATTCATTATAAATTTAGTATTAGCTCTTTCTACTTTATTTTTAGTAGTACCCTTTATTTTTGATAAGTTAAGTATAAAATCTGTAAGAACTGAAGGTACTTCATTGAAAGTATAACCTTTTAACACTTCAATCTTATACCCTTGTTCTTTAGCGAATTTCAACTCTTCACTAAAATATCATCCTTCCCAAGTACCTAAAGGAAAAGTAAGCGCATCGTTATCAGGATCTCTGTAGGGTAATAAACCTAAGTAGGACGGAGACTTAGAATCTAAATCCTCAGAATTGTTAGTGATTATCTTACAATAGAATACTCCGAAAAGATCTTCAAGGTTTGTATTATTTAAATAAAATTCTACATAATTACAATTAACCCCCGCTAGATTCTTTAGACTAGCGAAAGGATACAGAGAGTTCACATCATAATAAAATAACTTTTTACCGTAGGGTTTATATATTTCAACTCTACCTCCGTAGTATGCATTATTAATATCATTATAAATAGCTTTATTAGTTATATTAGGTATAACCAGTTTATCATCATAGTATTTAGTATATAAAATCTTTAACGCTAAACTAGTTATGGTTAAAGAATCAGTCATTTGAACTCCGAATGATAAAAAGTAATTTCTATTAGCTACTCTAAGTACCTCATGTAAAGTAAGAAGATCGAGTTTTAAATATTTTAAACATTCATATTGTAAATGTCAATTAGATTTTACTAACTCCCTATATTCAGTTAAGGTAGCATCCGGATAATATATTTTACCAGGAGTTTGTCCTATATACCATAAGGTATTTTCGTTAACAAAGTCATAAGGAAAAAAGGATTTAGATATTTTTAAATCATAACTTTTACATAAATCCCTTAAAGATAAAGGTAAGATAGCATAACTATCTAACAGAGTAACCTTACGAACCTTCTTATCTATAACTCTCTTAATAACAACTTTAAGGAATTTGGTATTTCTATCTATGATCTCGAAATAATATAAATTACTATCTGATATACGTTTATTATAGTTACTTAACATTTTAACAATAAAAATAGAATCAAAACCTGATAAATTATGTACATAGAATTTAATATTTTTATATTTATCCTTCATAAGCTCAACGATACAACGATGTACTAATTCCTCACTATCTAAATTTGTATCTATATAATATAATTTTAGACAATTAGGCTCATGTACATAAAAACCTAAACTATAAATACGAGATATATTATCAGAAACTTTATAAGTTTCAATGTCTAGAGTACCAAAATTTTGGTTAGGTAATGAGTATTCACGACCAAAATCTTTGTATTTAACAGGTGTCAAGGGAACATTCCGACTTTTTTTCACTAACCTACTAGATTTATCAAATATATATAAAGTATTACCTATAACTCTATGCAGATAAACCCCTATATATGTATCAAGAAGTTCTAGTATTAAACGCCCCCTTTTATCATACACTCTCTTAGAAAATATATTATCACTTATATTTCTAATCAACAATATATGACATTGACCTTGATATATTTTCCGGTATAATTTAGTGTAGTAAGGAGAATCCTCTAAATCTTTTTGTAAGGCTGTTATATCGAAATCCTCTAAATCTAATAAGGATATTAAATTAGATAAATTAAACTCATTATCACCTTCGAAACGTCCATGTCCATACCCACCTAAATAGACGGCATTGGAACTAGATAATAGAGTAGGATCACCACCTAATCCGGAAGGATCAACACTAATACCCTCAAATAGCTTCATACTCTTCAACATAGAATACGACTCAGACTTACCTAAGACACCTTTAGAATCTTCGGTTAAATAATATCTATTATGAACATTTATACTATAAAACTCTAATACTATGGAATCTAGATCCTCCTCGAATATGTCATTATAGTTACGTAGTAAATCTTGAATAGTCCGTATAGTCAACATCCATAGATCATTTAAACTATTATCTTTAGAAGTACCGGTGTAATAAACATACCCTGGAGACCCAGTTCTAAATAAACCCTGACGCTCTAATTTAATCAAAACTGTATATCTAACATTACCAAGAAAATATCTATGATTTACGATAGTCCGAATAAAAAGACTTTCATTAACAGCAGTGTCAAGATCCATTCATATATTAAATACAGAGGATTTAGAGGCTTTTTTAACATCAAAAATCTTTAAACCTTTAACCTCAGAAGAAGGAACAGACAAGGGAAGTGAAGTTGAGAATCACCTAAAATTTCCTGGAACATTACAAGCCATAAATTTAACAGGTTTTAAAGTATATAAAACCCTATTTGCAGGTTGAATATTTTTTAAAGTTAAAAAATAATCTAAAAACTTAAAATAATGCTGAGTAAATAAATTTTTCATTTTCATTTTAATTATTATATAAAATCTTAATCTATAAATTATAAAATAGGGATAATAAAACCAACAAAGTCAATATCGAAACATAGAAAAACAAATCAAAGCAAATTAAATCAATAACTCGGTGGCATACAAGAGAGAAAGTTAATCTTTATTTATTATCGTAGTTCATCAACCATATTATAAAAAGCAAAGTAACGGAGTGAACAAATTGGAAATTAGACAACCTGCATTATATCTAAAATTTGTGTCAAAATTTGTAAATAAAATTATCAAATAAACCGTAGTAAGCTCTACCTTTTTAATCATTTAAAGGTTGAAAACAACCATTGAGTAAATTGCTCAATATTATAATAAGGGAATATAATGCTTCTAAAGCAAAACCATACTCAGCATAGATCTGGTAGAGTAACAATCACCTTGCAGCACCTTAACAGCAGTGGGTTATACCGAAAAGTTAAAAGATTCATCAAAATTTGACTCGTCCTCCATAGAATCAACTAATTAAAACCCATACAAGCCATACTTTAAGCACCTATGGGATCAACCTCCCTACGAAGTACGAAGTCCCTCCGCCAACGGCGGAGGGAACCTTCCGAAGGAGGAAGCTTTCTTTCCCATCCTTCGGGAAGACGAAGTCACCTCCAAAGGAGGGAGGAAGCTTCGCCTATCCCGAAGGGAATGGGGCTCTCTTTTTATTTTTCTATTTATTAATAACTCCGACCCCTCGACGAAGTCACCCTCCGCCAACGGCGGAGGAGAGGACGTCGGAGGGAGAGAACTAGAGCACTAACTTTATACCGCTACGATAGCTATATTCCGTTGGAACTTTCTTTCTCCTACGAAGTACGAACTCACTCCGCCAACGGCGGGGGGCATCGCCTATCCCCGACATCGCCGGGAAAGGGAGCTTACTTTCTTTTCTTTCTTTCTAGCTTTCTTTCTTTCTTTCGCCATCCCTAGCTTCGCTAGACGAATCCCTCCGCCAACGGCGGAGGAGGGCTTCACCGCCAAACCCTGCGAAGCTAGGGAAGGGAGCTTTCTTTACCACAGACTCCTCAACAAGTTGAGGGCGGGAGCTTTCTTTACCACAGGCACCTCAACAAGTTGAGGAGGGAGCTTTCACTTTCTTTGAGAGAAGAACCATTTAAAGTCACATTCAGGAACTCGGTCAGCTTGACCCAGAATTCCCGAAGGTCTGGTGACTCAATGGAAACACCACTTCCCTCATAGCGACGCTCTAAAACACACGCCTT
>CADCSX010000016.1:0-32431 GCA_902805475.1 Entonaema liquescens | reverse complement strand
ACCCTAACCCTAACCTAACCCTAACCCTAACCCTAACCCTAACCCTAACCCTAACCCTAACCCTAACCCTAACCCTAACCCTAACCCTAACCCTAACCCTAAAACTAACCTAACCCTAACCCTAATAAATTAAATATAAAAATCTATTATTATTATTTTATATAATAATTAATAATTTAATTTAAAAATATTAAATGTATATGTATTTTTCACGATGAATCTACCTCTAATTAATTCCGAAATTTTTAATTTAAAAATATTTAAATATTTAAATAAATTTTTAATAATTTAATAGGAAAAAATATCCCTTATATTTATTTTTAAATTATATCTTTTAATAATAATTTAAATTACATAAATTAAGTTACATATATATTAAACACTTTATTATAAAATTTTTTTAATAATTTTAAAAAATTATCACAAAAAAATAGTAAAAAAATTTAAATAAAACTATTTAATATATTTAATAATTAATTAATAAGTGATAAATAAAAAAAAAAATGTTGGCATACATTTACAATAACTATTATTAATATTAATATAAGGTTAAGAAAACATATTTTAATTTAAAATTATAATCTTATAAAAAACTTTAAATAAAACTTAATAAAAATAAATATTATAAAAAATAATATTTATTTGTAGAATATTTATAAAGTAAAAGTATATAAATAAAGCCGAAATATAATATAATATAAATTTATTAAATAATAAGAAAAATTTTTGTTTATTTTTATTATTAAAAAAAATTAAAATATAAATTAATTTTAAGGATTTATTTTATAAAAGCTTAAATGACCCCCATTTCCATTATTATATAAAGTTTAAGTTATAAAAATAACGGAAAATCATAAAAAATTATTAATTAAAAAGTAAGTAAATAGTTATTAAATATTAAATTTTTTAGTTTTTTTTTTTTATTATATTTTTAAATTTATAATAAAAATATGAATTTAATTTATTTATATAATAATAATTATTATATAAATCTGTATTTAAATATAATATATTAAGTTATTTATATTTATTTAATTTTAGTTTTAAGTTTTAGTAAATATTTTTTATAATAATAATATAATAAAGTATTAATGATAGTTTTTATAAAATTATGTTTTAATAAGTGGTATAGAGGATAATAATAATATTGTTTTTATTTTTTTCCGTATTATTTTTTTATTTTATTATTTTTAAAAATTAAAATGTTTAATTTTGTTAAATATTAATTAATTTCATATTTTTTTATGGAACGTTTTTAAAGGAAATTTTATTAAGGTAAAGAAAATATCCGGAATTTTCTTATTAGTATTATTAAAAATGTTATTTTTATATAAAATTAACATTATTTTATGAGCTTTTTTGAATAAATTATATTATATTTAATATTTTGACGGTAATATTAAATAAAGAAAGATTTTTTTACGTTATTTGTTATGTGTTTTAATTCGTAACTTATTATGGTAAGTTTTAATAAAGTTAAATATTTTTCTATAATTATATATTGTAATATTACCTGGTGAGCAATTATGTATTATAACGGGAAAAAGGAAAAGGGTAATATTAAAAAATGGAAAGAATAGATAATGGAGAATTGGATTATGTTATAAAAATTATAATAAATAATATTATATGTATAATATAAAATATATTTAATTAATTAATTTATATATAGATTATTTTATCTTATTTTAATTTATTTAATAATAATTTAAAATTTAAATTTTTTTAAAAATATTATTTTTTAATATTTTATTTATTTTTTATTAGTTTTAAATTTTTTGCTTATCTATTATACTTTATATTTATTTTTGTTTAATATAGAAACTTATCTTTTTTTCGTAAAATTATATATATTAAAAATATATTAATTTTTATTAATAGTTTTATAATTATGGTTTATTTATATGCCTTTATAATTTATTATGAAGATTTAAGTTAAAAATTTTATATATTTAAATTTTTAAAATTTAAATAAATTATATATAAATTAAAAAAAATTATATAATATTATATAAATTATAATAAATAAATTCTTTAAAAATATAATAATAAACCACTTAATTTTAATATATAAGTTATTATTAATTCCTTATTTAATATAATATTAATATAATATTAAAAGTATTGGTAGATATTAAAATAAAATATTAAAAATTTAAATATATATAAAACTTTTAATTTAAATTTTTATAATTTAATATTATTATTTTATTATAATTAATTAATTTACCTTTAACGTAACTTTATTTTCTAATATTAACTTAATTTAAATTCCGTATATTTAAAATTATTTATTTAATATATTTAATAATGGTTAAATTATTTTTATCTATTTTTTTTTATATTTTTCATTTTTTTAATTATATTTTATATTTTTTAAATAATAAATATTTAATTATATTATTTATCTACATAAATGCAAATAGAAATATCTTTATAATACTTATATAATTTATTAAAATAAATCTTATATAAATAATTTTTTAAAAGATAAATATTATAATTTATCCTTTATTTATTATTAAAAATATTAATAATTTATTAATAATATAATTTATTTATTATAAAAATCTAAATTAAAACTTTTATATATTTAAGTTTTTTAAACTTAAATAAGTTATATATAAATTAAAAAAAATTATATAATATTATTTAAATTATAATAAATAAATTCTTTAAAAATATAATGATAAACCCCCTAATTTTAATATATAAGCCACTATTAATTTCTTATTTAATATAAGATTAATATAATATTAAAAATATTAATAAATATTAAAATAAAATATTAAAAATTTAAATATATGTAAAACTTTTAACCTAAATCTTTATATTTATTTAATTATTATAATATTACCCTACCTTTAATCCATATATAATTATAACTTTTTTATTTCTTTTTTATTTTATATATTAATATTAAAATAGATTTAAAACCTTAATATTAATTTATAATATTTTTTAATGATAATAAATTTAATAAAATTTAAAAAATTATTTAAATCTTCCATCCCAATTATAACTTAATATATCCATTTTTTAATTTACATATAATAAATAATAATTTTCTCTATTATATTTTAATCTATTATATTTATTATATTATTATTAGAAATATCTAAAATAAAATTAAAAATTTTATTATTAAATTATATTTATTTATATTTTTAAATTCTATTATTAAATAATATATATTTAAAAATTATATTATACTTATTAATATTTATTATTTTTATATTCTTAATTTTTACCATATTAATTTTAATTATATATATTTATTATTTATTATTATATTATATTTTATTAATTATTTATAATATTAATTTTTATTTTAAATACCTAACCATATCTTATTATTTTTATTTTTAATTAATGGATTTTTTTTAATAAATTTTTCTTAAAATTTTAAAAATAATTAATAAATAATAATTAAAATTATTATATTAATTTTATTAATGATTTACCTCATACTTCTTATGTTATCACAATATAATTAATAAGATTTAAAAAAGTCCATATTATGCTTAGCATTATTTAATTATAATTAAAAGTTAATTAAATATATTAATTCATTATTACAAAAATATTAAACATTATTTATAATATTATAAATAATAAAATCCAATTTTATTATAATTTTTATACATTATTTAATAAAAACTTTTTTATCTTTATATTAAAACCTAACGTTATAAACTAAAGTTAATATATATTAATATTTTATTTCTTTATTTTTTTAAAAAAATATTTTAATATAAATATGGAAATATATATTTTATTCCATAATTATCTTTATTAATTAATTCTTTATATTTTTATTAAATTATTATTTATTCAATTTATTTAAACTATTTTTATTAATAATATTATTAAAATATTTATTAATAATGTTAATAATAAATTATATTTTATATTAATCTTTAAAATGGATAAATAAAATATATTGAAATAAATATAAAAAATAATATTAGTAAAGAAATTACCCCCTTTATTATTTAAAATAATTAATATTTAAAAGATTATTAATAAAAAATACGATTATAACCAAATATCTAAAAACTCCAATTAAGTTAAAAATAATGTTAAAAATTCAAGTAAAAATTGGATATTTTTAATATATATTAATTAGATAAAATTAGATAACAATAATGATATTAAATATTTAATTACCTTTAAATATTATATTAATAATTTGGTTTTTTTAATATATATTAAGTAATTAAAATTTAATAATAATTATAATAATAATAATAATAATAATATTAATAATAATAATAATATTAATAATAACAATAATAGTAATAAAAATGAGGTTAAATTTAATAATAATAATATTTTTAATAGCTATTCTTTATTTTTTAATAATAATAATAATAATAATGATAATATTTCCAAAAATAATAATATTAAATATAAATATATAACTTTAAAAATTAAAATAAAATCTAAATTATTTTATCCATTTATTAATCTTAATTTTATCTTAGATTTATTTATATTTATAACAAATTTAGGTAATAGTAATTATAATTTAAATTAAAATAAAAATTATATATTAAGTTTATTTATTACAGTTTTTATTAATAATAAAGATCCTTTTAAGTATATTTTTAATAATCATATTTATTAAAGGGTAGGATTTCTTTAGATATATTATAATTAAAATTTATGGTTTTTCTTAAATTAAATATAATATTTAGTAAAGTATATATAGATAGGTAATTAAAAAATTATAAAGTAACCCTATAATATTAATATATAATTATTTATTAGCTTTTAAAGGATTTTTAAATATATAATATTTAAAAATACGTTTAATTTTACCTTTAACATTTTAAAAATCCTTAATTTTTAAATAAATTTTATTTTTAATATAATTACATAAAATTAATTATAAGTAAATATTGAAAGTTTTTAATTAATATTGATTATATTAAATAATTACCTTTAAGATTTATTTATTATTATAATGAAGTATATTGTTATTAGGAATTGTTGTTTAGATTATGGGAATGGTTATTATTTATTATTTTAAATTAACTTAATTTTAAAAAAGATATATTTAATATTGTAAAAAGATCTTTTGAAGATTTTCACTTTTATATTATATTTACTCAATTAAATTATTATTATTTAGGTTTTATTATAAAAATTATTATTGGAGTTAAGATTTTACAATATTATTATAAGTATTTTAATTTTAAATTTAAACTTAATTAATGGTATTTTTCTTAGTTATAAACTTTAAATAATTTTTATTAAAATTTCTTTATTATATTAATTTTTAGTTTTAATAAATTTATTTATTAAAAGGTATATTTGTTTTTTTTTAAGAATTTTAAATAATAAATTATTATTAATATTTTATATAAATATATTATGTATAAAAAAAATAAACTTAAAAATAAAAACATTTAAATTATAAGGTACATTATTTAAGATTTCTTTTAGATAGGTATGATTATAAAAATCTTATATATTATTAAATATTTTTATTATATTAATTAATAACATTTATTTATTAATTTTAGGATTAAATAAAATTTTTTAAAATTATTTAAAAAATTTTATATTTTTAATATTATTTTATTAGACCTTTATATTTTTTGTTAAATATAATTTTTAAAATAGTAGTTAAATAAATAAATTTTATAAATAAGTGTTGATAATTTACGATTTTAATCTTTTTTTAATTATAGGAAATATTTACGTAAAATTTCTTTTGAAAAATATAAACATTTTGCTAAATAAAACTTTATTTTTTTGTATATTATATAATATCTTATAAACTACCTTAAACACATATTTATATTATATAATTACTTTATTTTAAATAATCAATAATTTTTATTAAAATAATTTAATTTTTATTAATTTTTTTTTAGTGGTATATATTGATTTTATATTTAAGGTAATAAGTATATTAAATTATAAATATATAATTTATTTGTTAAGTAATAAAAGAATTATAATTTTAAATAACATTATATATAATATAACTTTTCCCTTTAATTAATAATAATAATAAAAAATTAAATATACAAACATTTTTTTAATTTTAATTAGGTTTTAAAGGTAAAAGTGTGTAAAATAAGGATTTTATTTGATAATTATTGTGATAATATTGTAAGTAGCACGTTACCCATTATTTAATATAAAAAATATATTATTATGTAAAATAGTTTTAATATTATGATTATAATTTAACTTTTTTTCAAATAAATAATTAATATAAAATTTTTTTTAATTAAATTTAAACGAAAAAAAATTAATTTTATTTTAATTTTTAAAAATTACAATAATTACTTTAATAAAATATAATCCATAATTTAAATAAAAGGTTTTAACCAATTTTAATAAATTTTATATTCTATTAAACGCTTTTGTTAAATCATTATATATAGATTTTTTAAATTTATTTCAAATTTTAATAAATTTTTAAATATTACTTTCACACAATACATATACAAAGATTGCTTTCAATTAAATATTAATAAATAATATTTAAGTTTTTTTAAAGAAATTATCCTAATAATTATCATTTTATAAAAGCCTTTGCGTTTTATATGTTTCTTAAAATATTAAATATTAAATATTTTTATATTTTTTTAGATTAAGTTAACATATAACATTAAAGATTAAAATTAAAAATATTTATAAATAAAATCTTTTATTGGTTTTTAGATAAATAAAATATATTTAATTAAATTTTTCTTATATATTTTATTTATATTTAATTTATTTTTTCCTTATATGTTACCAAAAATAATATAAAAAATCTTAATATAAGATATTGTAATTATTATTATATTACTTATTATATTTAAATTATGTAATTAAAATTATATAATTTTATTCTAATTTTTTAATTATTCTTTAAAAATTATACTTAATATTATACATTATCTCATTTATCCTTAATAAATGAATGGTAAAAGGTTAAATAAATAAATAAATATATATTATAAATTAAGAATTTGAAAATATAATAAATTAATTTATAAAATCTAATAAAATAATTATATAAATATTTATTAATTTTATTATAAAATTAATTTTTATTTTTTTGATTAAATAATAATTTTCTTTAATATATATAAATTATAATATAATTATTATTTTTATAAATATATTTATAAATATATTTTATTATTTTAATTAAAATATAAATTTTAATATTAATATATATTTAATATTTTTAATTAAAAAAAGGATTATAAAATATTACTTAATTATTATTTTATTTAATTAATTCCAAATAATTAAATACTTTAAAATATAATTTTTATTTATAAATTAAATATTTATTAAAATTAAATATAATTTTAAAAAAAAATTGTTTTAGAAAGTTTTTTAAATAATAATTATTAATTATATAAAATAAATTAAAATTTATTATATTATAAAGTTTATAGATTATATTTAATAACATTACTTTCCATAAAATATTATTTAAATCAATATTAAATATTAATATTTTTACTTATATAATATAATCAATATTCATAAATTATAAAAGTCGATTACAACTTATTAATAATAGAAAAATTAAATAATGTATATAAAATAAACTTTTTTTTTAATATTTAATAATTTAAATTATACTAAAACATTTGCTAAAATAATTATTCTTTATAATATCTTCCAAAAATACTTTTTTTTTTTAATTAAAAATATAAATATTAATATTAAACTAATTACTTATAATCTAACCTAAAAATAATTCGTTTTTTATTTTTAATTAATTAAGGTTAATAATAAAAATAATAAATAATATTAATTAATTAAAATAGTAAATAATAACCATTAAATCTTAATAATATTAAAATATAAACTTATTATTATTAATAAATAAAAATAATAAATATATTCCATATCCAATATTAATTATATTAACATTTTTAATAATAATAACATTATAAAAATTATTTTAAAAGATTTTATATAAATTTTTTTATTTATATTTAAATTATTTAAAAATAATTTATTCCGTAATAATTTAAATATTAATTAAATATTACTAAAAAAATCGATTAAATATAAATGGAATTAATAATTCGTATTTATAACTATAAAAATAATAATAAAAATATTATTATAAAGACATATTAGATCTTTTACAACCTTCACCACTAAACCATAAATTTAAATTATAATTAATTCTTCCATATAACTATATCAATATATAAATAAAAGGTATATATAAAAAATATTATATAAAGATATATATATAAAAAAATATAATATTTTTTAAATGGTTTTATTTAATAAAAATAATTTTTTTTTATTATTAATTTACCTCTATAATATTTAAAATAATTTTAATAATATTATTAATAATAGGAAAATTTTTTTACTATTAATTTATATATTTTTTAAAAATTATATTTAAATTTAATTTTAAAATAAAATAAATTTAAATTTAATTTATTCTTAAATTCTTTAAATCATTTATAATTTTTTATATTTATTCTTAAATTATATTATATTTTTTAATATATAAATTTTTTATATATATTTTTTTTAAAAGTTATATTAAAATATTTAAGTTTAAATTATTATTATTTAAATTTAATTAATATTAAATAATTATTTATAAATTATAAAAATAAAATTATATATATTTAAGTTATTTATTTTATATTATTTCTAAAAGGCCAATTATATAATATAATATTTTTTAAATTTAAAAGATATTTAAGCTTAAATTAATAATATTATAGTCGAAAAGTTTATATATAATTAATATAAAAAAAAAAGTAGAATTATATTAATAAATATTTTTTTAAAATTTTTAAATTTTTAGGTTATTATTTATTAATAATAATTGTAAAAAATTAAAAAATTTATAAATATTTATTAATTAAATATTATTATTTTTATAATAAAAAATAAAAATTATATTTTTTTTTAATTTTTTTTTAGAACATTTATTAAATTAATGAAATATATCATAGAAATTACATTATTTGTCCATAACATTAATATTATAGATTTTTATTTATAAAAAACTATTATTATAAAATTAAATCTTATAATATTTTATATAATTAATATAATATTATATTTTTTTTTTAATATATATATATATATTATATAAACGGTTTAAATTTTTAAATAATTTAATCATTTTAAATAATAAATATTTATATATAATTCTAATATATAAGTGGTTTAATAAAATTAGTAATTTTAATATTATTATATTAAAAATATTTTAAATTACTTAATTAAATTTAATATTTAAATTTTAAATATTATATTATTTTTTTAATAAAATATTAATATAAAATTATAAAAAATTAATAATAAGTAATTAATAAATAAATAATAAGTAATTAATAAATAATTAATAAAATATTAAAAGATTTTATAATTATATAATAATATAATTGTGATTATATACCTTACATTACGCGCTTACGCATATTATGAGGTTATAATTATATAGAATTTTAACTTTTAATTAATTTTATTTTTTAAATATTAATTTTTTAAATTTATTAATTTAATTAATTAAATTATACGGTTATATACGCGTATTTTAAGCTAGAAATATAAGATTTTTTTTAATTAAATAATTTTTTAATTAATTAATTAATTTATAAATTAATTAATTAATTAATTGATTAATTAATTAATTAAAATTAATAAAATTATTTAAGGTTAATGGTAAATAAAGAATAAAAAATTCTAAATTTAATGGAATAAATATTAAAAATATAGCAATTTTAAAAAAAAATTAATTATTGGATTTTGGTATATTTTTTAAAAGAATATTTTATATTAAATTTAAAATAAATAATATAGAAAAATTATAAAAATTTAAAAAAAATTAAATAAATATTTTTTATTTAATATTTATTTTATAATTTTTAAAATTAAATTTATAATATTAAAATTAGTTAAATTATTTTAAGTGAAAATATAATTATTATATATTTAAAGGAGGTTAATATATTAAAATTTAATAATTAATTTTTTTTTAAAATTGTATAGTTACGTATTAAGAAATTTATATAAAGATATATATAATATTTATATAATTTTTACGGGTGTAGCATTTTTATATAAAATTGTATACTTTTTATTATTAAATTAATATTATTTTTTTAAATAGTATATTTATTAAATATATTTTGTTTAAAGATTTTTTTTAATGTTAAAATAATTAAATTTAATTTTTTTTATATTATAATTTTTTTAATTATAATTAATATTATAATAATAGTTATTTATATTAAATTACTTTATAAAGTGGTAATATTATTTTTTTTGTTAAGTTTTCCTTTTTTTATTAAAATTTATTACTTTTATTATAATTTTAAATATATATTATTATTTAATTTTTTTATTTTTAATAATAATATTAAATATAATATTATATAAATGGTTTATTATATTATATTTAGTAATATTTAGATTTAATTAAAAATAAATTAATTTTATTTATTTTTTATTTATTTTAAAAAGTTATTGTTAATAATTGTTTTTATTAATAATATATTTTTTGTTAAAATATATTATTTTTATAATTTCATCTTTATTATTAATAAAAAATTTTTATACTTTATTATATTTAATTTCTATTATTAGGAATTTTTATATAATAATATACTTTTTTTTTAATTAAAAAGTTATAATATTTAATTAAATTTTATTTATTTATATATAATATTTTCTAATATTTTTTATAATAAAATTTTTATTTAAAATAAATTTTGTTATATAATATTTATTTGTGGCGATATTAAGTAAATTTATTAAGTTTTTATTTTTATAAATAATTAATTTAATAATAATATAATAAAAAAATATTATTTAAAAGAGATTATAGTTAATATTTAAAATTTAATAAATATTATTTTATTTTATATAAATATTTATAAGATTTAGAATTTAAAAAATATAATATTTATTTTAAAATGTTAAATTAATAAGGAATATAGATTAATTATATATATATTTAATATTTTTTATGTTAGGGTTAGATAAGAGAAATTGGAATTTTAGTATAATAAGTAATTTTATATGTTATATAATATTTAATTTAAATTTATATTTATTTATTTTGTTTAAATAATATTTAATAATTGGTTATTTTATATTTTTAATTTTAAACGGTTATAGGGTTAAAAAATATGTATTTAGGAAAATAATTTAACGGTTAAAATATATAAATATATTATTTAATATGTGTTTAAGGTTATGAATATATTGTTAATATTATTTTAGTAAAGAAAAAAGGATAAATGTGTTTTAAATATTATTAAAAATATTATATTTTTTATGGATTATAATGATTATATGGAAAATTTTTATAATTGGTTTTATTTTATTAATTGTAGGAAAATAGTGTGTTGGAGTGATAAAAAAAGAGAATTAGATAGGGATTATAATAATAATATTTTAAGAAGTTATAAAAAAACTTGTTTAAATAATGGGTTTTTAATTTTATTGTTAAATTGTTTTATTATAATTTTAATAAGTAATATTTATAATAATAATAATAAGGGTTTAAGGAATAAGAAAGGGTTTATTAATGATATAATTAAGAAGTTTTTTGATAATATTGGAAAGGTGAAGTTTTAGGATAATTTAGATTTTTAATATATAAAGTAGGAATTAGTGGCGTTAAGAATTAAGGTTATAATATTATGGGTTAAAAATAGGATGAGGATATTTAATTTAGGAATTTTATGGGATAAGGTTTATTATAAGATATTTATTTATTATTATAGTTTTTTATTATATAAATATAGATTAAATATTTTTGATAAATTTTATTTTTTTTTTTTTTTTATAAAAATTAAATTATTAAAAATTAATAATTAAATGATAAATAATTATATAATTATAAAATTAATATTTTAATTATATATTTTTTAAAAAAATGTATTTTTTATAAAAAAAATTTAAAATAAATTATTTATTATAAAATTAATAAATGGAAAATAAATAATAATAATTAAAAAAAAATAAAATTTATAATAATAATGTTAAAAATTAAAATAAATTATATATAATTAATATAATAATTTATATTTAAAATTATTTAATATAAAAAAAATAATATAAAAAAATTAATAAAATATTATATTAATTAAAATTATATAATTTAAAAAAATTTATTTTTTAATTTATATTATTATTAAAATTATGAAATGTAAATGATTTATTAAATAAATAAAAATAAAATGTTATATATAATGTATAAATTAATAAAATAATAATAATTTTTAATATTATAATAATAATTATTTTAATTATATTTATAAGTTATTTAATTAATGTTTTATATAAATGGTTATTACGTGACGTATTATGTGATTAATTACGTAATTATTAATTTAATATAATTAATAATTTTAAAAATATATTATTTAAAAAAAATTAATATATATTTTTTATAAATTTAATTTTTATTAATTATTTATGTAATATTTATTATTTATTTTATTATTTATTTTATTAATTTAAAATAATATAAATTTTTATAATTTTATTATAAATTAATTATAAATTAATTTTAAAAATTTAATTAATTATAAAATTTATAACGGTATTAATAAAAAATTTTAATAATAAATTATTAAATAAAAATGTTAAAATATATATTAAAATTATAATTATAATTATAATTAAATATATTTAATTTTTTTAATTAAATTTTAACGTAAAATTTTTAAAAAATTAATAATTAATAATTAATAATTGTTAAATTAATAATTACGTAATTATTTATGTGATATTTTATATAATAATTAATTATATTAAATGTTAATTAAATAATTTATAAATGTAATTAATATAATTATTATTATAATATTAAAATTTATTGTTATTTAAATAATTTATTTCTATTATATATAATAATTTATTTTTATTTATTTAATAATAATAAATAATAAATAATTAATAAAATATTAAAAAATTTTACGGTTATGTAAATAATTACGGTTATATATTTTGTATTATAAAAATGTAATTATATAAAAATTTAAAATAATTTATATATAAAAATTAATAAATTAATTTATAAATAATTATTTTAATAGGTTTAAATTTTATTATTAAATTTTTAATATTTGTGGCGCTATTATATTTATATTTATAAGATATAAAAATTATTGAATTTATAATAAAGTTTAAAATAAATTAATTTATATGGCTTATTAATAATAGTTATAAAATAAAAAATTAATATTATATTTATAAAGTATTAAAAAATTAATAATAATAATATTAAAAATTATTTTTATTTTATTATTTAAGGTTAATATTATATTTTTTAATTTTCCTTATCTTTTTTATATATTTATAAGATATTATACTATAGTGTTATAATTTTTAACATTAAAAAACACGTTTTAACGTTTATTAAAACCCTTAAAATATTATTATTATATAAATACGTAATAATAATATTAATGTTTAAAATATTTTTTATTTTATTGTTTAAGATTAATATAATGGCTTTTAATTTTCTTTATCTTTTTTATATATTTATAAGATATTATATAATAATATTTTAACCTTTAATATGTTATAATATTTTGTTAAAATATTATATTTATTGCAGTTAAATATGTTACAATTAAGTTTTATTTTTAATTTAATTACATTAACTTATATTAACTTAATTAAAATATTAATAATTATTTTATTTAAATAAATCTTTATTTATTTAATTAAAAAGCATTATTATATTATTTTTATTAAATTAAATTAATTATTAATTATTTTTTAATTTAATTTCGAACTAATTTACTTAAAATTATATAATCATTTATTATTATTAAATTAATAATTAATTTAAAAGTAATATAATAAAAAAGATATAATAAAAAAATCATATAATTTAAACTTATTAAAATAATAATAATATATTTAATAAATTTAAATTTAAATAAGTTTTATAGGTTTAAATAATAATATATTATTTTATTAATAAATTTAACATATTAATTATTTATAATTAATTGATAAAGTAATTTACATAAAAAAATTAGTAAATTAATTTATATATATAAAAATTTAGATTAAAAATTTTATATATTTAAATTTTTTAAACTTAAATAAATTACATATAAATTAAAAAAAATTATATAATATTATTTAAATTATAATAAATAAGCTTTTTAAAAATATAATAATAAACTTTTTAATTTTAATATATAAACTATTATTAATTTTTTATTTAATATAAGATTAATATAATGTTAAAAATACTAATAAATATTAAAATAAGATATTAAAAATTTAAATATATACGAAATTTTTAACCTAAACTTTTATAATATTATTTAATAAAAATAATTATAATATAATTATATAAAATTTATATATATAAACATTGAGATAATATAATTTATTTATTTAATATATTTTTATATTATTACAATTCCCTATTTTTAATTAAATATTAATATTAATTTTTTATTTTTAAAATATTTTTTTTTTAAATATTATATAAAAATCTTTATTTAAATTATTTAATTTATATTTTATTAATTTCTTTTTTTAAAAAAATTAAAATTTAAATCCCTAATTTTATTTATATTGTAATTATTATTTATACTTTATATTAAATCTGTAATAAAGTTTAAACTTAAACTTTACTTTATATAAATAAACATAAATTTATATTTATTCTTTTTATTATAATTAAACAATATATAATGTAAAGTTTAATACATAGGTTTTTTAAAATCTAAATTAAAAGGATAAAAAAGGTTTTAAATTAAAATTACTTAATAAAACTTATAATATAAAAGTTAATTATTTTTACTTTATATAAATACGTCGATTTAATTATAATGGTTATTAAATATTTTTACAATAATAATTTAAATTTCAAACATATTAATTTTAAATAATAATATATAATTAATAATAAAATAATAAATTAAAAATTAATAAAATTTAATAAATTATATAAATAACGTAAATAATTATATAATAAAATTAATAATAAAAAATATTTTTAAAACCGTTTTTAATATATAAATATAAAATAATTATATATATTAAAAAAATAATATATATATTTAAAATAAAAAACTTTTAATTAATAAATATATTTAAAAATAATTAAATATAAATTATATTAATTAAATATATTTATAATAAACTTTTTTTATAAATATTTAAAAAATATATTTTAAATAAAATTAAATTTTAATAATATTTATATTATAAATAATATTTATTTAAAAAATAATAATTTTAATAATTTTATTATTTAATAGAAAAAAGAAAAAAAAATAGTATAAAAATATATAATATTTATAAAATTATAAATTTTATTAATTTTTTAATATTTATAATATTAAATAAATTTAATAAAAATTAATAAATTAAATTATTAATTAAAAATTATAAATAAAAGTAAATATATAATATATATAGTAAATAATATTATAATAAATATAAAGTTTTTTATAATATTTAATATTATTTATATTAATGAAAATAAAAATGATAATTATTTTATTAATATAATAAAAATAAGGAATTATTTATTTATAACTTATATTATTATTATTATAATAAAAAAAAGGTAATAGGGAGGTAAGATATAAATAAAAGATATAATAATATAATAAATAATTAAAGAAAAAAATAAATAATAATTTTAGAAAATTATAAGAATTTTAAAAATAAAAATAAATAGGGAAAGAAAGAAAAAAAAAAGATTTTATAATTAAGAAAAAAGTTTAATATTTATAAAAATTTAAATAATAAATAATATTTAATTTTAAAAAAAATTATATTATATAAAAATAGTTATAAAATAAGAAAAAAATATAATAATTTATATTACATTTTAAAAAAAATAATAATATAATAAATTTAAATATATTATAATTAACTATTAAATAATATAATAAAAAAAATAAAACAGACATTTTTATAATAAAAAAAAATATATTAATATTTTAAATATATTTATATAAAAAATAAAGTATAATAAAGTTAAATAGAAAAAATTATATTATTTAAAAAAAAAAGAAAAAAAAAAAATAATATAATAATAAAAGATAAAAAATTATATTTATAATATATTTATATAAAATTAAAATATATAATTAAATTATATTAAAAATATATAACATAAAATAAAGATTATTAAAAAAAATAAATATCTTTTAAATAAAAAAAGTTTTTAATAATAATAATTTAATAATATATAGAAAATTATATTAATTTTATATTTTATTTATTTTTTTTATTTAATTAATAAAAAATTTAATATTTTTTTATAAATATAATTTTTTTATAAATATTTAATAAAATTTATAAATAATATTAATATAATATTTTTAATATATTATATTTATAAAAACAAATTATATAATACTTAATTATATTTTAACTTAAATTATTTTAATTAAATTAAACTATAAAATAAATATTAATAATATTAAAATTTTTTTATATTATTAAACCAATTTTTACTTTATTTATTTAATACCATTATATTCCTTTTTTTTTTTAATTAAAACCTTAAATATAGTAATTAAAATAAAATATATTATATTTTATTTTTTTTTAATTTTTTTAATTATATTTTTATAAAAAAATAAAAGCATTTTAATATATTTTTTAGATTTAAATATTTATTTTTATATTATTATTTTAATCTTTTATAATATAAATATATTAAATAATATATTAATAAATATTTAAATATTTTAAATATTTATTTATATAAATTTTTTTTAGATATAATATATATATATAATTTTTTAAATTATAAATTTTAAATTTATATAATTTTAAAAAAGTTTTTTATAATAATATAAATAAAAATTTTTTTATTAAAATTTAAAATAATCTATTATATTTATATTTTAAATTTATTAAATAAAAATTCTTAAAAAAAATATCTTTAAATATAAATAAAAATTCTAACCTTATTATTATTAGTATAAAAGTCCTTAAACCAAAAACAATTTAATTTAAAACCATTTATAAAGTTTATATTAAAAAGATTAAATAGGATTTTAAAAAATTTTAATAATTTAAATTTTTTAAGAAAGAATATTTAAATTAATATTATAAAAAAAAAAATTAAAATCTTAAAATAAAAATTAAAAATTATTATTATTATTAAAAAAAATTAAAAGATAAGATTTTAAAAATTATTATTAATAATGTAAAAAATTAAAAATATATTAGATAATATATTATTAATTTTATATTTTATAAATAAGAAATATTTATATATAAAATTTTTAATAAAACATAAAATTAAAAACGTTTAATTTAATATTTAAATAGTAGTGGAAACTTATATTAAAATAAAGGATAATTTAAATTAAATATTAAAGGTATATTATTATAATAATAAAAAGTAAAGAATTTATTATTTAAAAATTATAATAACGGAATTTTTCAATAAGAAATATATTAAATTAAAATATTTAAATAATACTTTATTTAATATAAAATTATAATTATATAAAGTAAAAAAATTTAAAATTTAAGTTACCAATAAGATTTAAAAAGTATCTAAATTAAAAATAATTATTAAATTATATAAAATGGATTATTTAACAAAAAAAGATATATATTTTTAAATAAGTATTTAAAAATTTGGGAAAATATTAAGGTTAAAGGTAATAATAATTATAAATAATAATTTAAGTTTAATTAATTACTTTTTATATCTTATTCTTTAATAATTATAATATAAAATTTAAGTTAATAAATTAATTAATATATATTTATAAAATTTATAAAAAGCAAAATCTAAAATATTAATAAGTTATTTATAATTAATTTAAAGTAATATTATTATAAATATACCCTTTAATTATATTAAATATATATTTAAAAATATATATAAATTATAATAATAATAATATTTAAATTAAATATAATTTTTTTTAATATTAATAATATTATAAACTTAATTCGTTTTCGAAATATTCTTAAATTAACAAAAAATAAAAACTTAAATATTTTATTAATTTAAAAAATTAATTGAAAAAAAATTAATAAAATAGCATTAAAATCTTAAATATTATATTTAATTAAGATTATAAAAGGTATAAACTTCGAAAAAAATATAATTATTATAATTAATATTAAAAGAGTAGTGTAGATTTAAACGGTAAAGAAATTTAATAGATATATTTTATATAAAGATATAAAGGGAAAATTTATAATTAATAAAATTAAATTTTAAGATAAAATTATATAAATTATTAACGTATATACTTTAATAATATTGTTAATAATAAAAATAAAATAGTTTTTAAATTAAATTATAAACTTAATTAATAATAAATTTACTTAAGTATTAAATATTTTAAAAAAGTTATATGATTTTATTAGTAAAGATTGGAATATGTTTAAATTTCTATTAAATAAACAAATTATCTTAAAGATATTAATAAAGAATAATGATCATAAACTTATTAATAAATAAAAAAAAGTTAATTTTAAAATTAAATAATTTTTTTTTTATAAAA
Source organism: Entonaema liquescens (assembly GCA_902805475.1). Classification (NCBI taxonomy): domain Eukaryota; kingdom Fungi; phylum Ascomycota; class Sordariomycetes; order Xylariales; family Xylariaceae; genus Entonaema; species Entonaema liquescens. Next base: position 13,949 of record CADCSX010000016.1, on the reverse strand, counting down.
AAATAAATTTATTTTAATTAAATAAAATCTTTATAAAAAAAAATTAAATAAAATATATGAAAAAATGGAATATCTTATTTATATTAGTAAAAATAAATTATTATTTTATTTAAATAATAATTTAATTTTTCTTAATAGTAAATAAAGGTTTTAGGAAATAGTATTTATTATTTAAAATTATATAATTATATAAATATATTAAGGAATATTAAAAAATCCTTAATAAATTAGAAAGAATAGATTATATATTTAAATAAATATGTTATAAATAAGTAATATAATATTATTTTAAAATAAATAAAGATTTTTTTTTAAAATATATTAAGGAAAGAAAATTAATATTTAAAAATTAAAAAAAAAATTAATTAAAAAAAGAAAAAAAATCTTAAATTTAAAATTTAAAAAGTAAATTAAAAATTTAAATATTAGAGAATTAATATTAGATAATTAATAATGGAAAAATTACTTTTATAATATTTAATAAAAAATATATTATTAAATAAATCATTAATGTAATATTTTTATTTTAAAATAAGGTTAGATATTATAAATATAATTATTAAAATTTTAAAAGATAAAAATAATATTAAATATATAAAAATTTTAAGAATTTTAAATATTATATATGATTTTTATATAAAATTGTATAATTATAAACTATTAAATATAGTAATTTTGGAATAATTTTTAGAAAATACCTTTAAGTTAAGTGATAAGGAAATAAATATACTTATTAAGTCTATTTTAAAAAAAAAAATAAAGGTGGTTATTAAAAAGGTAATTTTAAAAAAATTATTTAAATATGATGGTATTTTTGTTAAATTTTATAAAGTTTTTATAAAATATTAAAAAAAATAGTATAAAAATAAAATTTTTAAATATAGGGTTATAAAAGCTTTAATAGAATTTTATAAAGGATTTTAAAGAGGGAATTTAATACTTAAGAATTAGATAAATAAGATTTTAATAATATTATATAAGAAAAAAGATTTAAAATTCTTTAAAAATTATAAATTATTATTTTTAATAAATATAAATTATAAAATATTTATTTATAAAAATATTAATATAAAAATTAATTTAAGTTTTAAAAAAAGTAATTGAAAATTAACAATTAACTTTTCTTTTAGGTAAGTTAATAGATAATAATATTAAAATAATATAATAATTAATTTAAAATTATAAAAATAAAGAAGATAATATAGCTTTTTTTTTCTTAAATTAAAAAAAAGTATATAATAGGGTATTTTATAATTTTTTATGGAAATTAATAAGTTTTTTAAGGATATTAATATTTTTTATTAAGAGTAATATTATTTTAAGATTATTTTATTAGATTTATAATATAAATTATTTAAAATTATAATTATTAATAATTACATATAAATATTATTATAAATTAATAATTTTATAATTTTATTTTATTATTTTAAGTTAAATTTAATATTTCTTAATTATAATAATAAATATTTATGTATATTTTAAGATATTTTAATTATTTAAATTTTAATTAATTAATTAATATTAATTTTAAAAAAATATAATTATATTTTGTAAAATTATTTTAAAAATAATTTATAATTAAAAGATAATAATTTATAAATAAGTATTAGTAATTTTTAAATAATAATAAGGTAATTTATAAATAAAGATATTTTTATATTATTTTCTTTTAATACTAACATTTTTAATAGAAGTTATTTATATATTTTTAATTAACACAACTACATACATTTAATAATATTAGTTTTATAAATAAATAATTTAAATTAAAAAAGATATTATTAAATAATAAAATAATATATGTTACATATATTATTAACAATATTAAATATTTAAATATAATTAATTTCCTATATAAATATAGGTTTAAAGTAAAATTTAATATTATTTATAGTATTTAATTTTATTTTTCCTTAATTAAAAATAAAAACGTAACGTTTTAAAAATATTTACTTTTTATTATTTATATTATAAAATTTAAAGGGTTATAAAGTCATATCATTTTAATAATAATTTTAATTATTAATTATTTATAAATATTTAATAGGATAATTTATATTATAAGTCTAATAAAGTAATTTTAAAATAATATTATTTTTTATTAAATAAACTTAAATCTTATATAAAAATATTAAAATTAGGTTTTTTATAAATAAATATTTTAAGAAATCAATAAAGATTTTAAATAAAATAAAATAAAGTAACTTAATTAACTACCCTTTTTTTATTATAAGGATAGAGGTGTTGGTTAAAAAGATTGTAATTTATTTAAGCATTATTAAAATAAACTTAAAAATTATAATTTTAAAAATACTAATATATGTTAATAATATGGTAATAATTTTATAAAATTAAGTAAAAATTATCCTAATAAAGAAAATATTTAACTTATTTAGTTAAATAAATGGTTTAAAAATAAATTAAAATAAATTATATTTAGTAAAGATTAGAGGTTATTTTAAAATTTAGTTAAATAAAATAAAAACCTTTATAATAAAAAATCTTTATAAATATTTAAGAATATTTATTAATACTAAAAATAATTATATTAAAATATTAAAGAATTATTAAGCGAAAATAATAATTAAATATTAAAAAATAAAAAATTTTTATTTTAAATATTTTTTTTTAATAAAAAAATAAATTTAAGTAATAAATTTTTTAATTATATTGCAAATATAATATTAAATTAAATTCTTTAATATATAATTATATAAAAAAGATTTTAAATAAGAATATTAAAAAATAATTTAAAATAATAAATAATATAAAAAAAGTATTTTTAAAATAAAAACTTTAATATATATTATAATTAAAAAGGTAATTATTTATTTAAACTTATATTAAATATAATTAATAAAATACTTATTTATAAATAAAACTTAAATTTAAATATTAATATTTTATCTTATAATAAAATATTTATGGATATAATGGTTATTTAGGAATTTTTTATGGTTATAAAGTTTTAAATGGTTTTATTTAAAATAGAAATTAATAATGGGAAAAAATAGGGATAAATATATTTATATAAAAGAGTTTAAGATTTTTAAAGATATATTAAATATATTTTTTTAGTATTATAATAAAATAAGTAAAATTTTAAGAATAAGGGTAAAAAAATGGGGATTAAAAATTTAGTTAAGATTATAAGAAATAGGTTATAAGGTAATTGGAGATATTTAGGATATTAAAAAAAATTATTTAATAAATCTTTAAAATAGTTTTTATAAAATATTTTAAAAATTTAAAAGATTATATAATTCCTTTAGAATATTATTTCGAAAGAATAGAAAAACTTATTTTTAAATATTAAATAATAGATAAAGACGAAGGAACTATTTTATCATATATTAATAGGAGATGGAGATAATTTTATAAATAATTTAAGTTTTATTTAGGTTTATAAAATATTTTTAAAGAATTAAATAGATAAGGAATAAACTTATAATAATAATATTAAAAATATAATTAAAATATATTAAAGACATTTTAATAAAATATTAATGGAGTCTTAAATTTAGAAAATAATTAAAACGAAATTTTACGTATTTAAAATCGGAGATTTATTATAAAAACTCTTATATAAAGTAATATTAATAAGTATAAAATTATTATAAAAATCATAAAAAAAATAACGTTATTTTATTAATAAATTAAATTATTTTATAAATTATATTTAAATTAAATATATCGTAATAAAAGAAATTTAATAAGGATTTTCTAAAATATAAAAAGTTTTTAAAAAGAAAAGCTTATTTATATCGTATAATTTTAAAAAACTAATAATCTTAATAGTTATAATATCGGAAAGCATAAATAATAACATTTTAAAAAAATAATTAACTTATTACTAAATAATAATATAATTTTTATAATTAATATACTTAAATTATTTCTTTTAAAATTTTTATAATTTTTAAATCTTTTAAAAAACTATTAAATATTTTAAAAAGATATTTTAAAATAAAATAATATTAAATTATACCTTATTTTTAAATAAATAATATTAAAATAAAAAATAAAATAAAAAAACCTTTTATTTTATATAAAAAATATAATTAAAAAATATTAATAATTAAATAAATACTTAAATAAATATTACTTTTTTAATAATTAAAATATATAAATATATAATATTTTTTTAATAAATATTAAATTAAAATTTTTTAATAATATCTTTTTTAAAATTTCTAAATATAAATAATTATTATATAAATATATTTATTAATATTCTTAATTATTAAATTTTTATTTAATATATAAATTAATTAATTTATTAATATTTTTCCTAATTTTTTATTAAAATAAATTAAGTAACAACATTACAAATACCACTTATTATATTTTACTAATTTTAAATAATATATATATAATTATTTATATTTTTATAATTTTTAATTTTTAAATAATTATTATATATTTTAATATTTTTAATATATAATTATTTATTTTATTCTAAATATTAAAGAAAATGTTAAATAACATTATTATTATTACCTTTTCTTAAAAATAATAAATTAATTTTATTTTAACTTATACTTTAAGAAATTATTTATAAATTAATATTAAATTAATTTTAGAGATTAAGTTAGATATATAGATAATAAAGTTAAAATTAATTTTAATATTAAAATTTATAAGATTTTAAATAATTTTAAATAATATATTATAATTATAAATATTTAAATTTTTAAATAAATAATTTTTATTTTATATTATTAAATTAAAAAAATAAGATATTTAATTAAGAATTTTTAAATTTAAATAAAAAGATAATTTAAATTAAATAAGTAAATATATATAATAAAATTATAAAAATTATTAAATTTAAAATATTATTAACATTTATAATATTTTATAATTTTATTAAAATAATTATATTTGAATTAATAAATATAAACTTAAATTAGTAATTTTTATAATAATATAATAAAATAAATATAATAAATAATATTATTTTAACGTAAAAATATTAAAAAAAGATAAAAAAAAAATTATATTAAAAAGTTTATATAAATTATAATAAAAATTTTATATATTAAATAAAAATTATATTTATATTTATTATTTTTATAAAAATAACTATTTAAATAATATTAATATTTTTTATATAATTTATAATAATTTTTATTTTTATATTATTACGTAATATATTTAGAAAATCATAATAATATATGATTATTAACGTTTTAAAATTAAAATATAATATTTAATATATATAATATTTAAAATATAATAGTTATTTAATAATAATTAAAATTTATATTTTATTTAATATAAAATTTAAATAAGTTTCGGTTAAATTTGGATAAAATCTTATATAAATTTATATATAATAATTAACTTATTATTATATAAATGGTTATTTTATTAATTTTTTATATATATATTTAAATATCTTAATTTTAAAATTTACTTTATTATTATATAATATTAATTTTATTTATATAAATTTAATAATATATATATAAAAAAATATTATATATTAATTTAAAAATAAAATAAAATTAATAATTTTTTTAAAATATTTTAATATATTTAAAAAATTTATAAAAATTTATAAAATTCTATTATTTTTTTTTTTTTTTTAATATATAATAATTAATAAAAATCCTTAAAATTTAATATATTATTTTTAATTTTTTTCAATTCCTTAACTATTTAATTTATAAAACTTTATTATTATTATTATTATTTTTTAATTTAAAATTTTTTTATAAAATATAATAAAATTTAATATAATTATATATAATTATTAATATTAATAATAAATATATTATTCCTTTTTTTAATTTATTTAATATTTTTTAATATTTATAGAAAAAGAATATTAATAATTTAAATAAATTTTTTAAATAAGTTTTATAAAAGTTATAATCTTTAATTCTTTCTTTTTCTTTTTATTTTTTAATTTTTTATACTATTTATCTTTTTATATTCCTTTATAAATAGTAATAACCCTTAACCTTTTTAATTTTTTATAATGGATTATATATTTTAAACTTTTTTTTTTTTTATTTTTTAAATATAATATATAAATGCAATTTATTTTTAAATAATTATAGTTAAATTTATTTTAATATCATTTATAATTTCCATATATTAAGATAGTTTTAAAAATACTATTTTAAAATCTTTTTAAAAATAATTAATATTTATAATTTTAATTTAAGTTTATATTTAACTTTTATTATTAAAAAATTATTTGATATTTTATCTTTTTATATATTTATTAATTAATATATTATTATAAATAATTTTTATAATATTATTAAAATATTATTTTAAATATTTTAAATAACTATTATATTATTTATATATAAAATTATCTTTAATTTAAAAATTACTTTTTATATTTTTATAAACTATTTAAATTTTTTTTATATTTTTATTTTAAGGTATTTTTTTTAATATTATTTTTAATATTAATGGGTAATTTTTATAGATTATATTTAATTAATAAATATATTTACATTTCATTTTTTTTAATACCATTTCCGTTATAATAATATTTATAATAATAAATAAGGTATTTTTTAATAATATTTTTTTTATTAAAAATATTTTTTTAATTATTTTAAATAATACTTTTTATATTAATATTATATATTTCTTTAATTAAATATTTATAAATATTATATATATATTATTTATTTTTTTAAATATATCTTTTTAACTTTTATATTACATTCTAATATTACATAATAATATTAATTATAAAATTATATAAATTATTTTATATAAGTTATTTACCAAAAATCTTTTAACTATTATTAAAAAATCTTTAATATAATTAATTATCTTCATCATTTTTAATAACTTTATTTTTTAATTAATTTTATATTTTAATTTCTTATATAAATAAACCTTTAATTATTATATAATTAAAAGCATTTTTATAGCTTTAAATTTAAATAAAAAAATTAATCTTACCTTTTTTCTTAGTTATTTTATTTAATACTTTCTTTTAATATTTTTTTAAAAATTAAACTTATTATATTAACTATATATTCCTATTTATTAAATAATTCTTTAAGGATCTTAAAGCTATAAATTACTTAATTTAATATTATTTTAATCCTTAATTATATATTATAATTAAAATAAAAATAATTATTAACATATATTTATATAAAATCCTTATACTTAATATATTTATTAATAATACTTTATTAATAAATATAAATTTTTTTTATAAAAATATTTAATATAATATTTATAAATTTTTATTAATAATATATATAAATATATTAATTATTTTGGTTTTTAAAGATTTATAATAATTTTATCTTTTATTTATAATATTATTTATTTAATAAATTAATATTATATATATTTATATATTTTTTATATATTTTTTATTTATTAATAATAATAGTGAATTTTACCCTATTAATTAATATTTTTAATAAAATATTTATTATTATAGAAAATACAAAGATATAAATTATTAATTCTTTAAAAAAATATTACGTAATACTTTATAATAATAAAATTATTAATTTTATAAAATTAATTTTAATAATATTTAAGATAATTTTATATACTTAATAAATATAAATATATTAAAAGATATAATATATAAATTATATTTATATATTAACTTAATTTATTTATTTTATAAATAAAAAAAAAATCTTTTTTATATATATATTTTATATTAGGATATTATATATTAAATAATCCTTTAACCATTTATTTTAATAATTGGGTTATATAATAAAATTAATTTCTTTTAGCGTAGAATTATTTTTTAAAATTAATAATAATTAAATTTTAATAATTATTATATTTAAAAAATTTTTTAATTTATTATTTATAATAATTAATTTTATATAATTTAAAAATATATCTTTTTTTATTAATATTATAATTAATATTATAATATAACTAATATTTAAATAAAAAATATTATTTATTATTAATATTATAAAAAAAATATTTAAAAAATTTAAAGTTAAAACGTTTTTATTTTTATAAATTATATTTTATACCTTATATTTAATTTTATATAAAATAATATAATAAATTATATTATTACTTTTATTAATATAGTTTAAATATTTTAATTATTATATTAAATTTTTTATATTAAGATTTCCTTTTATGTAAGTTTATGATAATATATATTTAAAGAAAATGTTTAATATATTTATATTTACCAACTTTTTATATTAATATTATATATTTAAAAATATTTTAAATTTATTTATAATTATTATTTTATTTTTTAATAAATATATAATATTTTTAATTAAATATTTTATTAAATTATAAAAATAATAGTAATATTTAAGATTTATGATTTAAAAATTTAAATTTAAATTAAATTTATTTAATTTTTATTATATTTTATATTTCTAATTTATAAATTTTTATATTATATTAAAATATTTTAAAAATAAAATATAAAATATAAAAATATAATATTTATTAATATTTATTATTTTATTTTTTAAATAATATTTAAAATAATTAAATATTATTTAAATATAGAATTTTTTATTTATATTATTTTTCTTAATTTTCTCTTTTATTTTATTTATTTTTTATTATTATTATTCTTTATTATAATTGGAATAATTATTATAATAATTAATATATTAATATTTAAATCTATATTTTATTTTTTATTAATATTTTTATTTAATTTAAATTTTTATTTATTTATTTCTTATATTTTTTTTTTATTTTTTAATTTAATATTTTTTTATAATATAAATTCTTTAATTAAAGAATTTTATCTTTATTAATTATATTAAAGGTAATATATTTCCCATTAATATCTCATTTATTTGAAATTAGTTTTTATTAAATAATATATTTATTTATGTTTATATTTTCTATTAAGTAATTATTAAATTTAATTTTAATTATAAAAATCCTTTAAATATCTAAATTAATTCATCAAATATTAAAGGTTTAAATTAGGTTATTTATAATAATTAAAATGTAAATAAGGAAAAAGAAAAATTATATTATTTAATAATATTATTAAAATTTTTTTATAATATAAATATATTTATTTTTTAAATAAAATATTTATTAATTATTTATATATATTAAATATTTTATAATATTATATTTAATATTTTATAATTTAATTAAATAATTTAATTAATTAATTTAATATTTTTATTTTATAAATTTAAAAGAATATATATTTAAAATAAAAAAATAAAAATATTAATATATTAAAAATTTTAAAATAATAATAAAATAAGTATAAATAAAAATATTTAAAATATAATATTAATTACTTTATGGATTTTTAATATAATAAATATTAATATAAATGAATATTTGATAACGCCTTTAATTTATATATTTTTACCTTTTAAAAATAAATTTATTTAATTAATAATTAATATTTTATTATTTTTATTAACATTTAATAATTAATAAAAATATTTTATATAAATTTTTTATTATAAAAGTTATAAAAATATAATAGCTTATTATTTTTAATAAAGCTTTTATATATTATTTTTTCCTTTTTATAAAAGGTATTAAGAATGGGTAATATTAATTTTTAATTTAAATAAAATATTAAAAATATATTAATAAATTACTTAAATTATTAAGTTAAGATTAATAAAGAGATTCTCTATTTAAATATTAATATTTAATAGATTAAAGCTTATATTAAATTATTTATTACTTTAATGTAATAATAGGTAATAAAATATTAAAATAATAATATTATTAAAAAAAATAATTATATAAAAATTATATAAATTAGAAGATTTTTATTTTTATTTTTAATTTTATTAATAACTAATATTTTTTTATATAATATAAACCATTAATTATAAATTTTATTAAATAATTTTAATTTTATAATTTAAAATTTAAGTTATTATTTATAATAGATATATAATATTTTAAAATTAATATTTATTAAATTAACATTTTTATTAACTTTTAAAATATAAATTTTATAATTTTCTTTTTAAATTTTAAAGTAATATATTATTATTATTATTATTATTAAAATTATTATTAATAATAAATATAATTATTTTATTAATATATTTAAAATTTAAATAATTTTTATAAAATAATAAAATAATTTCTATTAATAACTTTTTCCGTACTTTTCCTAAAAATAATGTTTTATAATATTTTTATAAAATTAATATAATTTAACTTAAATACTTATTTTACATCTAAAATTATATAAAATATTTAAAAAAAAATAATTATTTTTATAAGTTTTTTTTTATATAAAAAAAAAATTATTAATAAATATAAAATTATTAAACTTAATTTAAAAATATATTTAATATTTTTAAATAATATTATTTAAAATATTTAATATTTTATTTTATTTTAAAGATAAATTTAAAATTAAATTAATACAAAAAATAAATAAAATTAATTTAAATAAAATTTATTAATATTAATAAATACCTTAAACGATTAAATTTTAATAATAAATATAAAATAAAAAATATATATGTTTTAATATTTTTATAAATATTATAAATAAAATATTTAATATAATATTTTAATATAATATATTTTATTTATTAAAAGATTATAATATAAATATTATTTATTATTTAATAAGTTAATTATATTTTTTAATAATTTTAATGTTATAAGATTTAATTATTTTATATTATTATATATAATATTTATAAATGTTATAAAAAAACGCTTGCCTTTTTTAATTAAACTTCAAATTTGAAATAATAAAATCTTATATTTTATATTATTATAAAAACATTAAATATTATTAATATATTAAATTATAATTTTATTTTTAAAATAAAATTTATATATTAATTTATTATATAGTTATTAATATATATTATATATTAGTTTTATTTAAATATTACTTAATATTTTTATTTAATAATATAAATTTTATATTTAAAAATTAAATAAAAATTTAAAGTAAGTTAAAATTTAAAAATTTATAAAATATATTACTTTTAAAATTTTAAAACTTTTTTAATTTTTAATATAATTAATAATTTTAAAAAAAGATAATATTTTTTTTATTAATATATATATTTAATTTTAAGTTTTAAATAATATATATTTTATAATTATTATAAACATTTAAATATATAATTTTAATTTTTCTTTAAAAATTAAAATTAGGAAATATTCTTAAAATATATTATTAAATTTAAAATTAAAATTTAAATAATATAATATATATTAACTTTAATATATTAAAATAAAAATATTAATAAGGTTTTATTTTAAAAAATATATAAAATGTATATTATTTTAATAATATTTATAATATTTAAATTAAAAATATAAAATTATAAATTATAAATAATTAATAAAAGTTAATATATTCCGTTATTAAAAAAAATCTTTTAAAAATAAACTTATATTATTTTAAATTAAATTTAATTAAATAAATGGTAATAAAATTTTAAATGATATAAAAATAAATAAATGAGATTTATTTTAATATAAATTATATATTAAATATTTATAAATTCTTTTTTATAATAAATAAAAAATATTTATTTTATTATATATTATATTATTTATTATAGTAAATAATATAATAAATAATAATATAATAAAATAATTATATGTTAAAATATATATAATTAATAATATTATATATTATATATTATTATTTTAAAATGTAAAATAAAAATAAAAAAATAATAAAATAAATTAAAATATTTAAAAATTAAATATATATTTTAAAAGGTTTTATTAATGTATAATATTTTTATATATAAATTATTAATTAATTTAATAAATATTAATATATTTAATTAAATAATAGTAAAATTAAATATTAGAAATAATTATAAAAGATTAAAAATTATATATTTTAAATGTATAAAATAGGTATAATAATATAGAATATTTTTTATTTTTTCATAAAAGTAAATTAATATATTTTATTAAGATTTATAAATTAAATAAAATAATAATATAAATAAGAAATATAATAATAAATTTAGCAAAGAATATAAGGTTTTTAAAGGTATAGTTAAATAGAAGTTAAGATGGATAAAATATTAATAAATAATAAAGGTAAAAATAAAAAAGTAATAATTTATTTTTTAAAATTAATAATATTTATATGGGGTATAATTTTTAAAAGCGAAAGAGATATATACGAAAGTTAAAAAAAATATAATAATATATAAAGTAGTAATATAGTATATATTAAATAAAGATAGTAAAGTATATAAAATTATAATTAAATTAAAGAAAATTTAATTGGTATATTTTAAGAAATAATAGAGTGTATAAGATAATATTAGTAAAGTATATAAAATAAAATGGATTATTTTCTATTAAATTTATATTTAAATAGAAGAATAATGGAGTTAAAAAAAAGGGATAGTAATAAAATAATTTTATGGAAAAGATAAGGCGGAATATTTAAGAATGGTTTTAAGGATTATAAATATAGGGTTATTATTTGATAAGGAAAGGTAGGGGTAAGTTAAAAGGTTTTTTATTATTATTTTAATATAGAGATTAAGTAAAAAGATTTATAGGTTAAAAAAAATAAATAAAATTTTAAAGAAAAATTATTTTTAAAAGAAATAATATTATAGGAATAAAAAAAAAGAATAAAATTAAGGATATAATTAAAATATAATTATTAAAATTATTTTTAGAAAAGGAATAGTTAAAAAAATTTATAAATTGTTAAAAAAATATGAAATATTAATATTGATTTAAATATATATAAAGAAAATAGGTTTAAAAATATTTTTATTCAAATAGATTATATTAAAATAAAGACGTTAAAATATTAATATAAGTAAAAAGAAATAACGTATTATATAATAATAAAATATTTTAAATTTATAATATAAAAAAAAAATTTTATAATAAATTAATGTTAAAGATATTTAATTTATAATACGATTATAAAAAGAATAATAGAAGATAATAAGGAAATAAAATAGGTAATTTAATGTTTTTAAAATTAAAAAATTTTATTTATATATAATTTAATAATAAATTTAATAAAAAAAAAAAAATATAAAAGTTAAAATTTAAAGAAAATTTAATTATAATATAATAAATATAGATTAAAATAAATATTTATAAAATTATTATAATAAAGTTATAAAGGCGGATAATTTAAAGATTTCTTAATAATATAATTTATTATTTAATTTTAAAAATTGTTAAAAAAATATTAATTTTAAAAAGGATTATTACTTTTATTAATGCTATTATTGTTAATAAATTTAGATTTATTCAATATATTAAAAATAAATTATTTAACCCTTTTTTTAAAAAATCATATAAATTTAATAATTTAAAGTAAAAGTATCTTTTTAAAAAAAAAGATATAAGTTTATTATAACTTAGGTACGTTTTTTATTAATTTTTAATAAATATGGTAAAAGTCTTAAAATAAAATATATATTTTATAATAACTTTATTAAAGAATTTATAATTTTTAAATAAAAAATAATTATTATTTATTTAAAAATTAAAGAAAATAAATTAACGTAAAAATAAAAAATAAATAAATAAAATAAATTTATTATAATTAGAATAATAATATATTTTAAAAATTATATTTTATTAATGTTATAATTAAATTTTAATGTTATTTATATTTTTATTAATTTACGGAACGGCGGGGAAATATAATTTTAAAAATAATTTTTTTATTATAATAAATTTATATATAAATTATTTTATAATAGTGAAATATAATTAAATTTTTTTTTAAGATTTTATAATATAAAGGTTATTTTAACTTAAATCTTAAGGGATATTTAATCTTAAAATATCATTAAAAAATTTATAAAAAAGTTAAAAGATAAATTAAAATATTTAAATCTTTTTAATTATATTATTAAATTTTTTAAAAAAGAAATTAATTATAATTTAATTAAATAAATATAAGTTAAGGATTAAGAAAATAAAAAGAATATATTTTAGATATATTCTACGGTTATTTTAATGTAATAATAATAAGT
>CADCSX010000015.1:0-167219 GCA_902805475.1 Entonaema liquescens | reverse complement strand
CCTAACCCTAACCTAACCTAACCTAACCTAACCTAACCCTAACCTAACCCCTAACCCTAACCTAACCTAACCTAACCCTAACCCTAACCAACTAAAAATGTAATAATAATGATTTATAATTAATTGTTTTAATTTTATGTTATAAAATAATTTATTATAAATTATTATTATTATAATTACATATAAATTTTAATAATTTTTATTATTAATTTTTATATTTATTTAAAAAGTTTTTAAATTATTTTAAAAAAAATTTCGAATTTTAATGGTTTAACGTAATAATTTAATGTTTAATATTTTTTAAAAAAATAAGTTTAAATTTTATAATTATTATAAACATTTTAATTTTTTAATAAATATTAAAACCATTATTAAAATAATTATATAAATTAATATATTAATAATTAAATTAATTTTTTATAAAAATTTAAATATAATTTTATAAAATTATTTAAATAATAAAATATGTTAAAGTTTAATTATTTAAAAAAAAAAAAAAATTTTAAATTTTTAAATAAAATATTATTATTTTTATTATAATTTATATTTTAAATTATGGTTTTATTTATTATGTAAAAAATTATTTTAATACGTTACATGTATTGTTAATTTGCGTATTTATATTTATAAAACGTAAAAATTTAATAATTTATATAAAATTTAACTATTAATAATAATTTATAAAATTATAATTAATTATAATATTATTTCCATAATATTATATCATTTTATAAAACTTTATAATTTATATATATTAAAATTAAATATTTAATTATATAAATTTTTTAAATATTTTAAATATTTAAATAATAATTATTTTTTATAATTTAAATTTTAACATATAAAATATATTATATATAATTTAAAAACACTAATTATTTTTTATTAACAACATAATAATTAATGTTTTAATTAATTTTAAATTTAACTTTAAATTAATTATTATAAAATTTTAATTTTAATAATATTTCTTATTTTATTAATTTAATTAAAAACTTTAAAAATATAAAACGTAAATTTATATTTAAGATAATAATTATTTATATTTAATATTTTTTTATTAATATATAACGTAATAAATATTAATAATTTAAAGATAAATTAAAATATAATTTTATATAAATTATATTAAATTAAAACCGTAAAAAAAATTTAATAAAAATTAATTTAAGAGATGGTTAAGTTAAAATAATTAAATATATTGTATTTTACCATAACAACGTTATATTTATTATATAAACTAGATATGGAAAAATTATTATTTTGCAAATAATATTTTTTATAATAAAAAAGAAAATAACCATATAATTTTACTTTTTAAAACGTTTAAGTTAAAATTAATATAATGTTTTTATTTAAATGTTTAAATTACGTTTATTATTTATAATAAATGAAATTAATAAAATTAACGTATATTAAACTTTTTTAAAAAATAATTTTATATAATTAAATATAATAAATAAGAAATTTACTTATATTATTTTTAATTTAAAATAAGTTTTATAAAAACGTTTTTATTTATTATTTAAAAACACCATATTTAATTAATATTTAATAATGGTGGTTATTAACGAGTTTTATATAGTATATTAATAAAAAAACTTTAAAATATTATATTTTAATTTCCATTAAATTAAAGTTATGGTATTTAAAATTGTACCGTAATTACTTTTACTAAATTAAAGTTATGGTATTTAAAGTTGTGCCGTGGTTTAAATATATTATTACTTTTAACGTAAAAATTTAACTTTTTATATTATTTAATACGGGTTTTTAAAATGAAAGTAAACGTAAAAAAAAATTCGTTTTTATTTAAGTCTTTTTTAATTAATTTAATATAATTATTATTATATATTTATTAAAAAAAAAACGGTTTTTATAAAAATTTTAAATAATTATATTTTTTATTTTATAATATAAATAAAAAAATTCCAATGGATGATAAAAAAGAAAATATTTTTTAAATCATTAATAAAACTAATATTAAAAAAAATTTAATTATAATTTATTATTATTTAATAACGTAAATTATTACCTTAAAATTAATGATAAAAAAAGTAAAATATGTGATTTAGCAATATAATATTAATATTTAACCAAACAATTAATAATAATTTTATAATAACTTTATTTAAATATAATTTTCTTTTTATATTATATTTATAATTGTGGTTTTAAAGATGGGAATAAATATTTATAATATAAAATGGGTAATATAATTTAAAATTATTATATTTAATAACTTAATAAATTTAATAAAAAAATTTAAACAAATAATTTAAAATTATAAAATAAAAAATAAAATTTATTTTTTTTTATTTTATTAATATTTTAATTTATTAAAGGTATTTTTTTTTTAATTACACTTTTAATTACTTTTATTAATACTTTTATTAACATTACTAAAAAAATATAAAAAAAAACTAAAAAATCCTTTTAAATAAAGTAATTTATAAAATATAACAAATTTTAATAATAAAACTTTAAATAATATATTTAATAGTTTAATTAATATAATAATTAATTAATATAATATAATTATATTTATACCATTAAATATTTTTAAATTAAAAGTTAAAATTAAAAATAAAACATTATTAAAAATAAACTTTAATTTTAAGTAATTTAAATGTACATATTTAAAAATTTAAATATAATCCAAAATAAAATTTAAAATAAAATTAAAAAAAGAATAATTAGATATATATAAATTTATTAATACCGTTTATTTTAAATAATATATATTAGAATTTTTATATTAATTAAAAAATACCAACATAAAAAACATTAAAAAAGTTTTTTATTTTAAATATTATAATAAATATTATTATAAATTAAATTAATTACTTCATTTCTTATTAAAGTTTATTCGCGAAAAAACACTTTTAATAAAAACTTTATTATCGTTTTTATTAAAATAAATTCAGAATTTTTATTTAATTTAAGTTTAAAAATTTTATAAAAAATTAAATTATATTATGGTAATATTAAAAATAATTATTATGTTTAATAAAATATAATAGAAAATAATTAAATTGTTTAATATAAATGTTTTTAAAGAAATTAATTAACTTATTAAAAATAGTTTAAATTAAGTAAATTGGGGAAATTATAACAAATTTAAAGATACTTTATAAAGCTTTATTTTTATTATATATAAAGAAATATATAAAATATATAAAAAAAATAAACGTAAAAAAAAATTTATTAATTAAAAATGTAAAAAATTATAAAAAAATAATATACTTTTATTAATGTTTAAAATATTAATAATATTATAAATTAATTAAAAATAATTGGTAATATTTAATATATTTAATATATTATTAAATTATATAATATTATTAATATTTATAAATTAAATGATATTTATAAATTCTTATTTACTTATATTATTATAAGAATAAACTTTAAGATTTTTTATTATTTAATAAAAATTAATTATATTATTCACATTTAATTAATTATTAAGTTATATAAAATTATTAATTTTAATAAACAAAATAATATTAATTATTTTAAATTTATTTATTTCAAAAAAAATAATATTTATAACACCATTTTTAACTTTTATCGGTTAAATATTATCTTACCTTTTTATTTTAATTTTATTTAAATTATTAAAATGTAATAAAATATTATTAAAGTTAAGTAATTTAAAGTAATTACGGTAAAAATAAAAATAATATTAGTTAAGGTTAATAATATAATTAATTATTAGTGATTATAAATTATATAAAAAAAGAACGATACATTTCGGTACGTAAGGTTTTTTTAAAATATAATTAAAAATAAGTATTTTAAATATAAAATATATTATTATTATTATTAAAGTTATTTAAATTTAAATTAATTATTTAAAATAACGTAATAAATTATATTTATATATAAAGGAATATAAATTTTTTGCTTTTTTTGTAACATTTTTAATTTTTATTATTATTTTATTTTTTCCTTATTAAATTTATAATTATATTTTTTATAAAGTAAAATTATTAAGTTGGTTAATAAATTTGTAAAATTAATAAGTTAATTTAATAAAGTATTTAAAAACTGAAAATTTTTAAAATTATTAAGTAAATTTTAAAAATTATTGATTAATTTTAAATCTTTAAAAAAAAATAAAAGGTTGAAAAAATTAATAGGTTAATGTTTTAATAAATTTAAAAAATTTTAAGATTATAAAAAAAAATTTATTAAATTTATTAATTTATTTTATTAATATTTTTAAAATTAAATTATTAAATTTATTTAGATAAGATTTTGAAATAGTTTTTTTATTATAATTAAAAGGTTTTAATTAATGTATATAAACATTATTATTTAATTTTTAATATTTGTTAATATTAAATTAAATAATAAATTTATAAGGTTATATTGTAATTTATTAATAGGGTTTTGGGAAAGAAATAACGTTTTTATCTTTTAATATTTTTGTATATATTAACGAAAAAATTAAATAAAAATGTGGGATTTTTTTATTACAATATTTGGTTTATAATTTAATTTTTAATAAAATTAAGTTAATTAATATCAAATCATTAATTGTCCAAGCATAAGGTATTAATATAATATAATTTAATTATTTAATCCTTTTTTTATAAAAACTTATATAAAATTAATAAATATTAAATCATAAATCTACGGATTTTTTTATGTAATAATAACAATAATTTAACCATAATAATAGATGAATCTATTAAGTGTATTTTAAAATTAAATTATTATTATATAACTATTTTTATAAATACTTAATAATAAAATTAAATTAAATATTATAATTATTCTTTTATAAATTTTTAAAAAATTAAATATGGTTTTTTAAATTAAAAATTACCACGTTGAAATAACTTTTATTATTAAAAAATTTTATAAAGTATATTATAAGTTTTATATTTTATAAATAAATTAAATTTTTAGTAAGTAGCATAATAACGAAATCATGATATATTATAATTTTCGAAAGGGTTTAAAATAGTAATTTATTATTATTTTACGTAATTAATTATAAAAACAATTAAAATTCATATTTAAATTAATATTTACAATTATTAATTTTTCCAATTATATTATAAACTAAAATTAATTTATTATACCATTAATTTATTAATATATTTTTAGTAATTTAAAGATAAAATTATAAAAAATGTTTTTACAATTATTTTATTAAAGTTAATCTTATTTTTATTATGGATATATAATAGCAATATTAGCTTTAATTAAGATGAAATTAATATAAAATCATTATCGTTATTTACTTTTTATAAATATTAATTAAACATAAATATTATACACATAATAAATCTATTATATAATATAATATTATTATATGTAAATTGTATAACATTATACATATAATAATATATAATATGTATAATTTAATGAAAATTTTTTCGTATATTGTATAATAATAATAATAACATTTATTTTAACCTAAAATACCCTTAAATTTAATTAAAAAATATTTTTTAAAAATAAAATTATATTTAATTAATTTATTTTTATTAATTAAAGTTTTTCCTTATAATAACAAATAATTTATAAAAATTATAAAAACGTTTTATCTAATTTAAAAATATATTTTAACATTAAATTAATTTTATTTTTATATTAATGTACCGAATAATCAAAAAATATTATTCCATTATATATATAATAATTTTATTATATAACATTATATATCATTATATAATATAATACATTATATACATAATAAAAATACCATTTTTAAAACTTATTATAAAAGTTTATAATAATTTATCAAAAGAAGAAAAATAAATAACATTTCCACTTTATCAATAATTAAATTAATTAAGATTAAATTTTAAAATAGATTTAATTAATAATAAAAATTAAAAATAAATAAAAAACCAATTTATTTTAATAGAAAAAATATATTTATCGGTTAATTAACGTAATATTTACTTAGTTTTTATAACGGAATTATCACTTATTACTCGTTAATGTTTTTTATAGATATTTTTTATATTTATTAAATTAATTTTATAATGGTTTTAAAATAATTTATTTTAATGTACCATTTAAAAAAATTAATTATATTATAATAAAAAATATATAATTATATATTTATTTATTTTATATAATATTAATTATATTATTTAAAATTTAAATATAAATAATAATATTTTATAAAATTTATAAATGGTGGTAATAATAATGGTAATAATGGTAAAAATAAAAATAATAATAAAGATAAAAATGATAATGATGACGGTAATATATTTAAAAATAAATATTAAAATATAATATATTATTAAAAACGAAAATATAAATAATATAAGAATAAATATATAAATATAAAAAAATATAAAATGGTAAAGAATAATTGATATAAAAATTATTATTATTATTTAAAATATAAAAAGTAAAAATAACTTTATTAATTAATATATAAATCAAATATAAATATTATTTTATAGTATATAGGATCATAATTACGGAAAATGTATTATATTTAATAGATGGGTAATTTATTTTAAAATTAGGTTTTTTGTTTAAAATAATTATAATAAGTTAATTTGGTATTTAAGAAATTTAATAGAAGTTAATAAGTATATATTAACTTCGCGATAAATGGTAAAAACTTGTAAAAAGTATAATAAGAATTAATTAATATATATTAATTATATAATTTATATAAATATAAATATAATATAAAATAAATAAAATATTAAATAAAAAAGTTAATGATATTATATTATTATTAAAATAGTAAAATATTTAAATATATTATATATATAATATAAATAATTAAAAATAATAAAAATAAATATATAAATTTAATTAAAAACGTTATAAAAAAAAAAGTTATTAAATATTTATAATAATATTATTAAATTATTTCTTTAAATATTTAAATAATTATAATAAAAGTTTTATAAATAATTAATAAAAAATATAAAGTTTTAATTTATAATTTAAATTTTTATTCATTATTTTAAAATAATTTAATTTTAATTATTTTTTTTAAATATAAAATTACTTATTAACTTACTTATTAATTTACTTATATATATATTTACGAACTTAATAAGTAATATTAAATATTAATTATATTATTAATATTAAGGTAACTTTTTACGCTATTATGTAATCAAGATTACATAACTAAAATCATATATAAAAAACTTTTTTTTTTTTACTTTACTTTTATTTAATTTTCCTTTTTACCATTTTTTTTCAAAGCTTATTAAAATTTCGAAAATCGTTTCACAACTTATAATTTATTTTATACAAACAATTTTATTACCCATATCATAAATTATATTATAAATTATTTATCACACTTACGTAACTTTACATATATACGTACACAACCATTCACATAACCACTTACGCGATTTTTTTATATAACATAGTAAAAATAATCACTTTAAAGAATTTTACGAAATTAATTAAATTAATTCAATTAACCGTTATTATTATTACCGCCGTTATTATTACCGTTATTATTTTAACAAAATTAATCGTTTTAACAATTATTATTATTATAACTATTTTAATTAAAATAATTAACTTAATTGTTAAAATTATCGTTACTTTATTTATAACGTTTATTAACTTTATTATATGCGTTATTAACATAATCTTAAAAGTCTTAATTAAATTATTTAATAAAATAAAAAAAACAATATAAAAAAGTTATTAAATTTAAATAAAAAATAAAATTTAATAAAAATATTAAATTTAAAAATAAGTTTAAATTAAAAAATTACAATATAAAATTTTTTTTCGATATAAAAAATATAAAAATTTATTTATAATTTTTATTATTAATAATTAAAATAAATTATTTTTTAAAAAATACCATTTTCGATTATTTGATAATTATCCTATATATTAACACATATAATAATATAAGAATCCGTTATATAATAATATATTTAATTATTTTAAATAATTTTATTAATTTTAATACTTTTTTAATTTAATAATAATATTATTTATTTTAATAAATTTAAACTTTATATTTGAGCTATTAACCTTTATAACGCCACCACACGTACCGTTAATAAAATATAATAAAAAAAACATATAATTTAAACTTATTAAAATAATATAAAAATTCGAATTTTTATATTATCCATAAAATGGTTTTTTATTCTTATTATAATTTACTTATAATTAATTAAATTAAATATTTTATATATTTAAATTTATTAAATAAATTTAAATAAAATATATATAAATAAAAAAAAGTTATATAATATTATTTAAACTATAATAAATAAATTTTTACTTAATTTTAATATATAAGTTATTATTAATTCTTTATTTAATATAGGATTAATATAATATTAAAAATATTAAAAAATATTAAAATAGGATATAAAAAATTTAAATAATATATATTAAACTTTTACTTTAAACTTTTTATATATATAAGCTTTAACAACAATAATAACGTAATAATTTAAAAAAATATTAAATATTAAAAAAATATATAAATTTTAAATTTAAACATTAAAATAAAAAGGTACATATTTTAATAAAAAATATAAAATAAAAATAAAAAATATTATAAATATATAAAAAAATCCGTTTATTAAAAAAATATATTTAATAAAAAAGTTATATTATATTATAATTATTTAAATTATTAATCGTAAATCTTATTACTTATATTATATTCATATAAAAATTTTTTAATATTTAAATTATTTACTTTTATATAAATTTCTATTATTTCTTACGTATATAATTAATAAAAAATTATAAAATTATTTATTAATTAATATATTGGTTTTTTTACTTTTTAAATTTTAAACATTTTTATTAATTTTTTATTTTTACAATAACATATTTGTTTCTTTTTTCGTAATTAAAATAATAATTTAAATTACGTTAAAAACGTTATTATTATTAACACTTTTTTTAAAATTACCTACATTTAAAAATATATCTTTAATATTAAGATAATTTAAATAATTTTTATCAATTAACTTTTTACTTTTATTTTATTTATTAATTTAATCTTATTCCGTATTATATATATTTTAAAAATTTTTCAAATCACTTTTTAAATTACTTTTTAATTTTATTTTTAGAATAATTATTATATCTTTAAAATATAATAAAATAATTTTCTTAAAAACTTTTTTAAACATTAATATTTTTGCTTTAATTTTTAACGTTAATAACTCCGCTTTTAAAGTTATAAATAATATTTAACACTTAATTTATTACATTAAATATTTTTAAAAAATGTTTTTAATATTTAAAAACGTTAAAAAAATATTAAGAAAAATAGTTTTATTAAATTATATATTAAACTTAAAATTTTACAAATATAATAATAAAAATAAAATAATATTTTATAAGTATATTCAACTTATTATTTATATAAATAATATGTTTTTACAAGATTTTATTTTTAATATAACTAATGTAATTTAAATTGTTTTTAAGTTATATTTTAATCGTATTTTTAATAAATTACTTATAATGTTTCTTAATTTTATTATTAAATAAAAAGAATATATAAAATAAGTAAAAATTTTTCTTTTTTAATTTATATAATTTAATATTATTTTTATAAATTAAATAAAATTATAATTTAATTTAAATTTTTTATTACGTAAAAAAAATTATATTATTAATTAAAAGTTTTAAATGGTTATTGTTAAATATAAAACAAATCCGACCGTAAAATAAATAATTAAAATTATTGTTTTAAATTAAAATTACTTTTTTATTAAGAAAATAAAAAATAAAAAACTTATTATATATTAACACCACTTTATTATAATAATATATATATTACAATATTTATTTTTACATGTTTATCATTAAAATTATAATTAAATTTTACTAATATACTTTTTTCGTAATAATATTAATAAATAAAATTTAAAATATTTATAAGTTAAAAGAATTTAAATTAATTATATTATTTTTTTCTTTATACTTATAATTATTTAATAGTTAAATTTGGTTATTTATAATTATATAAATAAATTTAATATATTTTTCAAAACTAATAATAATTATATTAATATTAAAATTATTAATCTTAATAAAAAATATAAAAATATGATTATTAAAACATATAATATGTTTATTTTATATTTTAAATTTAATAAATAAGATAAAAGAAATAAAATTAAAGTTAAATTTTAATCTATAAAACAAATTTAATTTTTAAATAAATTTTAAAGTAAATAAAGTAGTAAAAAATATTTTTACCATAATAAAGATGGAATATTAAAGGAGTAAATAATTTTGCTATAATTAAATGTAGATAGGGTAAATAAAGAAATATTTTAAACGCGTGCGGCGAAAAAGTTATATAAAGATTTTAAGGAATAATAATTGTTAATTATATTATATAAAAAAATTAATTAATTTTATTTTTTATATTTACTATATCTTAATTTAAATTACGTTTTAAATAATATTTAATAAATAAACATTTTATTTATTAAAAAGATTTATTAATACGTAAATATAACCATTAACCGTTTCGTTATTATTTAATATTTTTATATTTAATATTTTTACCCCCCTTTTTTTTTTTTTTTTTTTTTTTTAATTTTATGCCATTTAAATTTATTAACCGTTCGTACGTAATTATTTATTAAATTTATAATTTTAACTTATTTATAATTAATAATATAATTATTAATATTATAAATAAAAAAAAAATAAATAATATTAAATTATAATTAAAACTTTAACTTATATATGTGATTATTTAAAGTTATATATAATTCCTTTATTTAAAAAAGTATAATTTATTTTAAAAAGAAAGTTGATAATTTAATTGATTTTTATATTTTTAAAATTTTAATTTACCTTTAATATATTTTAAACTTTTTTAGTAAAATACAAATATTAGCGTGATATAAAAATTTAAATTATTGAAATTAAATTAATAAATATGTAACTTCGTTATAACTATTAATATAATATTAAAATTTATAATTTTAAAATTATTTAAATAGAATTTATAAATTTAATTAAACTTTATTTAATAATTTAAGAAAGTTTTTTTAATTTTTTATTTTATTCATTTTATTTTCGAATTTAAGAAAAGTTTAAAATTATATTGAATAATATACTTTAATATGTAATAACGTATTTAATTAATTTACTTTAAAATTATAATATTTAATAACGTTATAAATATTAATTATTTTACAAAAAAAAATTAAAGAAAAACAAAGGTTATTTTTAACGTAAACTTATATAAAACGAAGTTTATTAATTATAAATGAAATTTATACTTTAAATATTATTACGCGTAAAAAATAATATTATTATATATTATTTATCGTTTATTATAAAAGTTAATATACACATTATAACATATAAACAATTTTTACAAGTAAAGTTCTATAAATTAACATATTATTTATAAATAAAATCTAGTAATTTAATTAATATTAAACGTAAAAAATAACATTTTATAAAGTTAAATATTATTTAATTAAAAAGTTAATAAAAAAAGTTAAACGTACGGATATAATTATTAATTAAAATTTTATGAAATTAAAAATATTATTTATAAGTATAATTTAATAAACTTATTAATGCCGCGCGTAGGAAATGATATTATAAAACATAAAAAACCGTTTATAAAAAAAGTTATATTATTAAACCATATAATTTAAAGATTAAAAACCCGCGTTTTCATTATTATTTATATATATTTTTATATTAAAAACCGCATTATATTATATTATTAAATAATTACTTAAATGCTTTTTATTATTAAATAAAAAATACCAAATTATGAATATATTTAAAATCAAAAAACTACTTTTTATTAAAATTATTAATTTAATTAAAAAATAATAAAATACAAACATATTTTACTTTTAATATTTACAAAAAATTATAAAGATATTTATTTTATTTTTTATAACCTTTACTTGTTAATTTTAAAGAAAAATAAATATCTTTTATTTAATAAAATCGAAAAAATCATTAATTATATTAAAAAAAAGTTCCAATTTAAAAAAAAGGTTTTAAAACATAAAAACTATTTAAAGCAAATTAATAAATCTTAGAAAACATAATATATTTTTAATTTTTAAATAATAATTTAAACAAAACTTAATTTTTTTTTAAAATGGTATTAACTTTATTTAATATAGTGTTTTTTTAACAGTATAAGAAACGTATTTTAAAAAAATTTTCTTATTCGCCTTTTTCGAAATTTAAAAATATTTTTTTCTTTTATTTTTAATAGAATTTATTATTATTTAAATTATAATAAATATTTTAATATTAATATTAAATCCACTTAAATATGTTTTTATTATAATAAATTTATTAAAAAAAATAAATTATTTAATAATTACCATTTAACAATATTACAAATTCTTTACATTTACTTATACCCGAAAAAAATTAAAAATTTATAATTATTAAAAAAAAAATTCTTAATTTTAAAATATATTTTTAAAACAATTATAAAGTTTTTATTTAATTTCTTAAACAATTAATTTAATATTTTATTATATAAAAAAATTATAAACCATATAAATATTTTTATTAATAATATTTTCCAAATCGTAAAAATTTTATTATAACCGGTTAAAAACATTATTAAAAAAATTACCATCGTATAATTAAATCTTAACAAATTTGTTAAAAAAAACTTTTTATTATTTATAAACTTAAAAAAATTAACAATATAAAAAATTTTACTATAATTAAAAAAAAATAACTATCTATATACAAATATCCCATTAAATAATAAATTTTAAAAATAATAATCCGAAAAAAACAAATTATTATTACCAAATATAAAAAAAATAAAATATATAAACAATCCCGAAATAAAAACTACCAAAAAAACTATATACGTTCCTTAATAAAACCATCATTTACCAACTTTTATAAATAACTTAATTAATAATTCCGATAAAAAAAATATAAAATATAAAAAATAAATTAAAACCGCTAATCCCGCAAATCTAACTTTCGTTTCAAATAATAACTTATGCGAAAATAATCGCGGCACCGAGTTAATTATTAATATTAAAGGTAATAAAATAAATATTAACAAAAAAAATGCATTAACCGTTACCGTTTTTATCGTAACATTTTCCAAAGTTTTTAATATAATTAATAATAAATTAAATAATATATAAAAAATTAACCTTTTTTATATAATATATAAAGTTTAATTTAATACGTTTAAAAAATATTAAATTAAATAAATATATTAAAGTTATAAAATCTTTAACTTTTTATTTAATATATTAACATTTTTTACTATTTAAATTTCGTTTTTTAATTTAAAAAAGATAAATTAAAATTAAACGTTATTATTCTTTATTCGTTAATTAAAAAAAATAACGTTTATAAACTTTTTACATAATTAATAATTAATATTATAAATACTTAAAAAATTAACTTACTTATTTTTCAATTTTAATAAACGTAACTTTTTATAAATAAAACAACGCCGTTTTTAATATTAACTAAAATTATTACGATTAAAAAATCCTTAAAATTTATATTTTAATATCCCGAACTTTTTATAAACAAAAGTAAATAAAATAAAAATTAACTTTTAATATTATATTATATTCATCCATAATAAAGATATTAATTTACTTTTAAACCTTTTTATTTTTTAACTTTATTACTTACTTAAATAATATATAAATAATTAAATAATATATAATACCATTAATATTTAAAATAAAATTTTTAAATATAATTATAACTTTTAACTATCATTACAACTTTTTCATTTTAATTATTTTTACAAACGTTTTTACAATAATACTTTTTCTTATATTTCTTTTACTACATAAATAATAAAATAATTAATATTTATCATTAAAAATTATATTTAACATTACCAAATCAATTTTTAATTCGTAATAAAATCTATAACAATCAAACGTATTTAAATACTATATCATTAAAATAAAAGAAAAATTTTACTTAAAATTATATTTTTTCGTAATAAAATGTTAATATTAACTTAAATCTTCCTTAAATAAAATTCTATAACCAACGTTATTAAACGTAATTTAAAAGTCTTAAAAACTAACTAAAACACTTTCCATATTATATAAAAATCATCATTTATACCAAATATTTTAATATTTTACTTAAAAAGGTTTATTACGTACTTATTATTTATTTTTTAAAAAATATTTCTAAACTTTAATAAACTTAACCCATTTAAATCGTTTTATTAAAAAACCGCTTAATCTTTAATATATTTTTCGAATACTTCTTAATAAATTCTTATTTTAACTTTTTATTAAAATTAATTAAATATTATATTACAATAAGTTTTTAACTTTAAAAAAATTACTTATTTAAAATATTTTTCGAAATTCGTAAATAATATATTTATATATAACAATTCCGCTATTATAAATATCTTATATATAATCCATAAATATTTTTATAAAGATTTTAATCGATTAAATTTCCAATTTACCTTTTAAAAAAGCATTATTCTTATGGTTTTTTAAACCGTTACCTTTATTAAACGTTTTATTTTTACTTAAAATATTATTTTTATTAAAATATACTTTACAAAACTTTCTCATAACGCAAATAAAATTAAATAAATTATAACGTTCCAATTATATAAAATACTTTCTTTAATTTTAAAAAATAAAAATCCAATTAAAAAAAAAATAATTTTATAATTTAATAAAACAATATATTTTTAATAATCCTTTTCATTTAAAACTATTTTAAATTTGAAATAACATTTAATTAAATTTTTAAATTTTAACTTATTTATTATCTTAATAATAAATATATATTTATAAAAATAAATATTAATAAATAATAAATTATAATAATTATAAACTTATAATATATTAAATTTCAATACTATTATTTCATTAAAAAATATCAATTTATTATTAAAAGAATTTTCGTTTCTATTATTAAATTTAAATATTAAATTTTATAAGTAATTTTATTAATACCAAATTATAAAATATATTATATTATAATAAAATTATTATTATTTTTTTACAAAACAAAAATAAATATTATAACTTAAAATATAATTATATACTTTATTAAAAAACTATTTTTTTTATAAAAAAACATAATTTAAAATATAAATTATTATATTTTATGTTTTTTCAAACTTATCATTAAAATCTTAAATATAATAATTATTATATAAATTATCCCAAAATAACATTATAATTAAAAACCTTTAATATAAAAATATTTTAAGTTTTATTACATAATTTATCTTATAATATAATAAAATTAAAATTTAAACTTTAATATAAATAAATATAAAATTATAATTATAACATAACGTAATAATTATAACTTTACTTTAACGTGTATAATTAATATCATTACGTTTAAAATAAAATATATTATATTTATCGATATAAATAGTGTTAATTAATTTTTAAAGTTATTTAAATTTATATTTTTATTTATTTTTACTTTTAAATTTTATTTTATTTTTAACATATTTACAAAACGTTATTATATAATAATAAATTTATATTCCAATTATTATATATTAAACTTCGTTTTTCCATTCTTATTTTAATTTTTAAAAATTCGTTTATAACTTTTTAAAAACTTTTAAACATAATTATCCCAAATATTAAAACTTAATTTTTAACATTATAAAATTAAAGTTTTTTTAAAAATAATTATTAATTTACTTTAAAAACTTCATTATTTTTTTATTGTTCTTATCTAACAAATTCACTATTACAATCCTTATATTAATATTACCATAATATTAAAGAAATTTATATAAATAAAAAACCCCGTACTTATTTATTTTTAACACGCCGTAATATTAATTAATAAATCCAAAAATTTTATTTTTAATTTAAATTTAAACAATTTTATAAAAAAAAACCCCTATATAAATATAAAACTACTTAACAATTAATATAAAATTTTAATTAAACTCTTTTATTAAAAATTTTTAAAATAAATTTATTTATTTTTTTATTTAACGTTTAATTTTTTAAATATATTTATCCTTTTAAAATTTCTAACCGATTTTAATACAAATTAACAAAAATAAATCGTTTAAATTATTAATAAATTATATTATTAAAATATTATAACGTATTATTATATTTTATAATTTATTTCATTATTTAAATTTTTTTTCGTTAAATAAAAATTATTAACAATTATATATAATAATTTTTTTTAAAAAAACTTTTATTTTAAGGTTATTAATCTTATATTTTATTCATAACTTTTTTAGTTTTAATTAGTTGTATTTTAATAAAAACGTATAAATGTTTAATATACGAAAAAAAAAGGTTTTTTTAATTTAAAATTTATTAATACAAGCGCTATTATTTTTAATAACTTAATTAAAAGTAAAAAAAAGGAAAAATTGGATAAATAACCATAAAAGCGCCGTATTAACGTAATTTAATACTCACTTATCTAATTTTTTACCGTTAATAATATAAAAAACATAAAAGAAAAATAAAAAAAACAACCGAAAAATATACGTTTATAACTTAAAATTTCTTTTTTTAAAGATTTTTAATTTCTTTTTTTACACTTTAATTACAATTATAAGTTTACTTTAACTTTACGGAAAAAATGTTATAAACATTAACGTAAAATAATAAAAATCTTAAATATTAAAAAATTTAAAATTAAATAATATTTAAATATAAAATTTTTCGTTTATAATTTTTTCCGAAAATTTTTAAGTAAAATATATTATATTATTTTACGCGATTTATTTTTGTAAAATACCCTTATAATTAATTTTTAAATAACTTTAACCTTTATAAAAAATTAAAATTAAATAATTTATACCTTTTTATTTAAATATTAATTTAACGAAATTAATACAGTAAAAATTTTAAAAATAATATAATTATAGTATTATAAACATTTTTAAAATTAAAATTCCAACGTATTTTATTTTTATTTATAATATATTTATTAATATTATATAAAATAATTATTAAATATTAAAAATTATTAATAGCATTAATTATATTATTTAAAATTTTAATTTAAATTTTAAAATATTAATATATTATATTACTTTAATAATATTATTTATTATTTATTTATTAAAAATTATATTTATATTATTAGTAATAACATAAAATTTAAAATTTAAAAAGTTAAATCTATGGATTTTACTTTTATTTTAAATATTTTTATTTTAATATTAAATATAATTATTTAATTAAAAAAGTTTTTTTTTAATATTTATTTTTATTATTAATAAATATAAATTATAAAAATAAATATTAAAAAAAAATTATTTAAATTTAACAACATATTTTATAAAAAAACGTTTTACAATATTAATTTTTAAAAAATAAAAAAAAATAAATTTTATAACTATATATATTTAATTTTTAAAAATTATAAATTTAAATAATTTTTATTTATTATTATTTATTAATATAAAATATTAATATAATTTAAAAATATTATTTAAAATAACTTACAAATAAAACTATTTAATTAAATTAAATTAAAAAATATTAAATTTTTTTTTAAAAAAGTTTTAATTATATTTTTCTCTTTTATTATATTATTTAAAAATATTATAAATATTATATAAATAATAACAATATAACTATTATTTAATAACAAAATTAAAACGTATTTACAATCAAAAAACAATAATAATATTATATAAATAAAATTAATAATTAAATTATAATAAATAATAATAATAGTAATTTTTTTTTTAAATTATATATATATTTTATAATATTAAATTAATTTGTAATACTTTATTGTATTTAATTAAAGAATTTAAAAAAAAAATTATAATAATTGTTATATTTTTCTTATTTTAAAAAACCATATTTTAAATTAAAAATAAAAACTTTATTTTTTAAGTATTTGTAATTAATATTATATTTAATTCCGTTTGAAATATATTTATATACATTAATTTAATTATATTTTAAATCTTACACTTTTTTTACCATAAGATATTTTAATTTCTTAAATAACCTATAATAAAGATTTTTAAAATATTTTAAATTTATGTTAATTAAACATAACTTATTTACTATTAAAGGAATTTTAACGCGCAATTGTTCCAAATATATAATTAATTTTCATTAACTAAATAATAAATTAATAAGTTAAAAAAAAAAAGAAATTATTTTATTTATTAATTAATATTATTAAATTATATATTTTATTCTAAATTATTAATAGTATCAATTAAAACTTTAAAAGAAAGTTTTTATACGATGTTTACGCAACATTTTTATTTATTTTTATTATTTCAATAAATTTAAAAAGGTTAAATATTAACATTCGATTGAAATTAAATGAAGAATTATATATTATTTTATAAACCCGTATAAATATTATATTAATAAAATTTCTAATATTAATATTAAAAAAAGATAATTATTATTTTTTAACCAAATAATAACAATTATAAATATAAATTTAAATATTTTCGTTTTTATATTTCTTATTATTAAAAATAATTTTACTTAAATTTTTATTAACATCATTACTTTCTACATTATTATTTTCAATATTTTTATTAATAACTTAATCGTAATTATATATATTAAATAAAAATTTAAATAAAAATAAATATTTATCTTAAAATTTAATAAATAATAAATATTTTTTATCTCTTTTTTTATTAATTTATTATTTTTTTAAATTATTTATTAATTTAATATAAAATTATAAAAAATAAAAGCACAATATATTATTTTTATACTTGCAAATTTCCTTAATATTAAATTTATTGCATTTTTTTTCCATATTATTATTATTAATTAAAATTAAATATTTAATTATATATATTCTTTTTTTTTTATTAAATAATAATATAATATTTTTATTAAAAATTAATCACATAAAATAAATATATAAAAATAATATAAAAATATTATATAAATTTTTAACTATTATATTATAATAATTATAAATAATTTTATTATTTAATATAATATTTATAATTTTATAATTATTATATATTATTAATATATATTTTTTTAAAAAAATATATATAAAAAATTTTAAAAAAAATATTAAATAATTATAATTTTATAAAAAATGGAAATTTTTATAAAAAAAAATTTTATTTTTTTAATTATAAATTATTTTTTTTTAAATTTAAAATATTTATTATTAATTTTATTTTATAAAATTTATTTTTTTTCCAATCGTAATATAATATAAACTTATTTAATTTTATTATAAATACTTAAAATAAAATATAATTTAAATTTCTAAATATTATTTAATTTAATAATAATTTTATTTAAAATTATTATTATATTTTTTTAAAAATATAATATTTTATTAAATAATTATTAATTATCAAAAATTAAAATAATAAAATAATATTCATTATAAAAAAATTTAAACAAAATTACAAAATTAAAAATAATAAAAAAATATTTATTAATAAAAATAATATTAATTTTAAATATTTTAATATAATTATTAATAATAAATTTTATAAATAAAAATATATTTATAAAATTAATAATATTTTTATTTTTATTTTTTTTTAATAGTTTAATATAATAATTTAACACTTAATATTTTTTTTTAAAAAAAAATAAATTTAAATCCCGTAATTATTATAAGTTTTTTAATTTTTTAATAAAAAATTAAATTATTATTGAAATAATTATATAAAAAAACTAACGTATTAATAAATAAATCTTTTTTTTATAAAAATTTAAACGTAATTTTTATAAAGTTATTTAAATAATAAATTATATTAATATTTAAATATTTAAAAAAATAATAAATTTTTAAATTATTAAACAAAACGTTATTATTTTAATTATAATTTATATTTTAAATTATAATTTTATTTATTATGTAAAAAATTTAAAACTTTTTTTTATATAAACATTAAAAGTTTTAAAAAAAGTTAAAAATGTATTTCGAAACAATATTATTTTAAATATTATTAAATTAAAAATATTAACAACTCGAAAAAATATATATAAAAATATATTTAATAAAAATTATAATATTATTAATATTAATAATAATAATTAAATATATAATAATAAATAATTATAAAATATTAAATTATAAATATAATATAAAAAAAAAAAATAAATAAGTTTTTTTTAATATAAGTATAATTTTTAACTAATAATTAAATAATAATTATATATATTACATAATAATATATATTTAATCTAAAGAAATATTTATATATTTTAAATTATATAAAAAACGCGTTTTTTTTATTTTTTAATAATAAATAGTTTTTTTTTTAAATATTATTAATACATTAATTTCAATTTATTTATTTATTTATTATTATTTTATTATTATTTTTTTATATATATATTTATTAATATTAACCGAATATAATTATTTAATAAAAATATTAATAATATTTTATTATAAAAAATAATATAATTATATATAAATATAATGGAATAAAAATAAATAAATAATAAATAAATATTTTTATTTTTTTTATATAATTATTTATTATAATATAATAATTATAATATATTATTAAATATTAAATATTATAATTAATTATTAAAAATTATAATATAAAATAATTAATAATTTTTAAAAAATAATATAAATAATAAATAAAAATATAATTTGTTAAATAGTTATTAATATTGTATTTTATTTGTTTTTATTTACGAAAAAATTGCATTATTTTAAAAAAAGAAAATTTTATAAAAAATGTTATTAAAATATTTAATGTAAAATTAAAAATGTTTAAAATATTACGTAATAAATTTGGTTTAGGATTTAATATAATGAATTTATTTTAATGTTTTATTAATAATAAAATAATAAAAATAAGTAAAAATAAATAATATATATAGAAATGAAAGATAATATTTTTATTTTAATTGGAAAATAAAGTTAATTTGTATTAAATATAAAAAAAAATTAATAAAAATGAAATTGTAAATAATATATTGTTTTTTAACTCGAATTTTTTTTTAATTATTTATTTATATTTAATTTTAAAAAAGATTTATATGTTTAATTTTATTTAATTTTTAAAAAAAATATTATATTAAATTGATTTAAAAATTATAAAATTTTAAAATTTTTTAATTAAAAAATGATAGTTTATATATTAAATTAATAGAAATTAATAAAATGGATTTAATAATAAAAAATTTATGTATTAATTTAATATAAAATTTTAATTAAAAAAAGTAAAAAAAGTTAAAAATTTAAATTTATATATTAAATTAAATATGGAATTTTAGCTAAAACAAATAATATTAATGGAATTAATTCTAAAATAAATAAAGTAAAATATAAAAAAAAAAAAAAAAAAAAAGATTTTACATAATAAAATTTTATATAATAAAAAGATGGTATAATATATTTAATAAAAAAAAAAGATAAAATTTAAAATAAATAAAAATAAAATAAAAAATATATATAATTTAAATTTAAAGTTTTTTATTTTATAAATTTTAATTTATAAATAAAAATATTAATATTAAAAAATAAATAAAAAAATTATTAAATATTTATATTTATTAATTTATAAATTTTAATTAACTTATAATTTTTTTTTATTATCCCTTTTAATTCTTTATTTTAGAAATAGTAATCGGTTAATTAAATTTATTAAGTAATTTAAAAATTTACTTTAAAAATTTTTAAACAAATATAATAATAACATTATAAATAATAATCCGATATTTATAAATTTACTTTTCGTACTTTCCCATTAAAAAAATTATATAAAAATTGGAAAAATATTATTTAAAAATATAAATAAAGGTTTTATATTAATTTACCTATTAAATTATTTAATGGCAGTAAGGTTATTTACTATTAATATTTTTATAAATATTAATTATAAATAATTTAAAGCTTTTTAAAATAACATACGAAAATATTAAAGTTATATTTAAGTTTTTAAAAAAGTTAATATTTTTAAATATAAATTATTTACCTTTTAACAAATCCATTATATATTATTTTAAATGGTTAATTGGTTTATTTTAACTTTATAAAAACTTAAATAAATTAAAAAATAATAATATTATATATTTATAAATTTTCCTATTCCATAATTTATAAAATAATTCCATTATTTCGTATACAATTAACAATAAATTTGGTTAAAATTAATTAATTTTTAATTAATTATTTTTTTAATTATTATATAACTAAATTAAAACAATTTTTTTAATTAACATTTTATAAATTAATAAATATTTATTTACAATTTTAGGAATTAAAAATGATAATTACGTAATGTTTATCAACAGAAGGAAATTTAATTAGATGAATTAATAAGTTTGTGTAACAAGTACCGTTAAATTATTTTGCGTTTAATGGGCGGATAATATTATTATTTAATATTAGATAATTTAACATTTAAAATAATAAATTTCCGTAACATTTTATAATAATTTATAATATTAATTAAAATTTAAAATTTAATAAATATTCTTTTTTATTAATATATTTAAACATATTATAAATTATTATAAATTTATTATACCACATATTAGAATATATTTTATAAAAAATTAAAAAATAGTTAAAAAAAAAATATTAACGTATAATATTACAATTAAGTTTTTTTCGAAATATAAAAACTAAATATAAATAAATTATTTTATTAAGTTAATATATAATTTAAATATTAATATTATTAAATTTAATAATTTTAAAACTTTCCAAATATATTATATTATAAACATAATTATAAATTAAATACTTAACCGGATCTTTATTAAAAAAGGCATATAATATGTTACGAAAAGGTATAATTATTGGTGGTTAAATTTAAATAGAAGAAAAAAAAAAGATTTTATTATTATTCGATAATTTTGTATTTGTAATCGGGTTAAAAATACAATTAAGATTTAAATTTAAAACGTTTTTAATAAACGGGATAAATTAATTCAGTACTTAAATTTATTGGTTTTAAGTATGAGATAAAAAAAGATTTTTTATTATTTATTTAATTATTCTTTATTAACAAAATATTTAATTTAATTAATTTCATATTTTAATATAAATTTAACATAAAATTTACCTTTATAGCTTTTTTTTAATTAAAATTAATTAGTTATTTTAAGATTAAAAATATTTATAAATATTAAAAGAATTAATATATAGTATAAAAATAAAAATAAAATAAATAAATAAATATAATATAATTAAAATAATTTATAGTAAATAAATATAAGTGTATTATAAGTGGAGATATTATAAAAATAATAATATTTATTTTATTTATAAATAATTATAAATATAAGAAATGTGTTATGTATGTATATATTATATTAATAAATTATTTAATATTTTAAATTAATAAATATAAAAAAGAAAATATAAAGGTAAAATATAATAATAAAGATTAAGGTAATAAAAAATTATAGTTATGTAGAAATAGTTAATAATAATATAAAGAAATAGGTTAAATATGTTAAAAACGGTTAAATTACGATATTTATTTAAGTTTCGAAAAAAAGTAATAAAGGGTATGTTTTTAATATATAGTAAATATGTATAAACAAGATTTTATAAATAAAAGGAAATTAATTAAAGGGATTTACTTAATATTATAAATAAAGAAAAAATGATATTATTTAATAAATATTATTATTAAGGTTTTTTTTAATTTTTAAATAAAATTAAAGAAATATATTATCCAATTAGAAATAATTAAAAAAAAATATAAAATAAATGTGTTATTACGGTAAAAAAGAAAAAGAAATAATTTATAATAATTTTATTAGTAATGGAAGATAAGATAAACAAAATATAATATTTATTTCGTTTAATATTTCTTAAAAAATAAATTGGGTAAATATTATTAAAATATAAATATATAATTATATTATAAATATATTTATTTTAATTATATAAAATATTTATATAATAAAATTATTTAATATTATTTAATTATTAAAATAAAAATATTTAAATGATAATAATAATAAAAATATTTATATTTATTAAATATGTAATATTATTTAAGATATTGGAATTATTTTAATTAATATTATAATGTGGTATATTTAAATGAAAATATATTAAAAAAATAAACCAAAATTAAGATTATAAATTGGTATTTTTAATATAGGAAATGAGGTAAAAAAGTGGTTAAATAAAAAGTTAATAATAATATAAAAATCATTATTATTAATTAATTATAATTTAATGTTATTATATATATGATAGCATTTTTCCTTATAAAATATTTTTATGTTTTTTCATATATGAAAATATTATTTAAATTTATTTTACATTATTATGGTACTTGGTAAAAATTACTTAATTTAAGGTTATTAAATGGTTAATACCATTAATAAGGCAAAATGGTAGTTTTAAATTTATTTAATATGTAAGATTTATTATAAATAGAAAATGTAAATTTTTTAAAATTATTACATAAGATAATTAAACATAAATAATAATAAAATTAAAGCTTTTTTCGAAATTTCGTAAACTTATAAAACTTAAAAAAACGCGGGGCAATGTTGAACTTTAAGCTTTATAATTTGTAATTATAAAAGTAAAAATTAAGGTAAATTTAAACTTTTTAAAAAGTTATATTTATTTATTTTTTTTTTTTTTTTTTAATAACTTTATAAGGAAAAAAAGTAAAATACTTAATTTAAATCTAAGTAAATTAATATCTTAAGTTATTTTAAATGATATTAAAATAATAAATAGAAAACTTTTAATTATAAATATATTAGTTTTTACGTAGGAAATAATACTTTTAAAATTTAAAAGAAATTTTTCAATAATATATTATATATTATTAATTATTTTTAAATTTTAATAATTATTATCCGTAATTTTAACAAATATCCTTTTTATAAAAGTAAAATATGTTAATATCTTAAAATTCAAATTATCCATATTATTATATATACTTTTAAAAATATTAACGTTATTTAATTTAAAGGATTCATAGTTAAATAAAAAAATTTAAGTTTTTTACTTTTTTTTTTTTAACAAATTCGAGTATTACTTAAATATTAATAATATACCGCATTTTATTTTAAGTATAAATAATTTTAACATATTTATTAAACTTAATATTTTCTAAAGATATTAATTTAAAATTTAGTAAATTAATATTTTAAATAATTTACTCGTTATTTTTAAAATAATAAAAAAAAAAAGTTAATTATAAATCTATTGTTTACATTTATTAATAAAAAATAATTACCAATTTAAATTTAAATTATAATTTATGATTTAAATTATATATATTATTAATTAAATGAAAAATATTATTAATTTCTTTAAATTTTTCATTAAAAATAACTTAATTTAAAAATAATAAAGATATGTTATTTATGGAACTAAATTAATAGAAATTATTATATAATATAATAATAAACATACCGTTAAAATTTGTTATAAATTTTTTTTAAAATTTTTATAATTATTAATAGATTTTATAAAAAAGTTATTTTAATATTATAAAATATTTATTAATAATTAATATATTTATATCCCATTATTAAAAAATTATAACGTTATTAAGCTTTTTCTTACTTTTATTAATTAATATTTTTACAACGAAATGTAACGTGATGCTATCGATTTACGTAATAACGTATCTAAATATAACCGTTATTCGGAACCGTTTTTAATAGTTTTTTCTTTTTAACACTTTAATTAAAATACGTAATATAACGCTTTTTCTTATCCTTTTTTCCTTTTTTAAAGTAGTGAAAAAACTGGGGTATATTTTTATTAATGGTTTCATTGGCTTCGTTTCGAAAAGCGTTTACATAATTAAAATAACGAAAGATAATATTAAATATTATAATTTGTTTTTTATTTAAACCTTTTTTTTTTATTAAAATTACGTTTGCAATAACTTAATTTTATCCAAGGTAATATTGAATAATTATATAAGTTAACCAATTATTTACCTCAGTAAATTCTTTAAGTTTCGGGTTATAATTTATTTTAAAAAATATATTATTTTTAATTTAACTTTTTTATTTAGTGGGCTTATTAATGGAAGTAGTTGCGGATTTATTTGCCTTAAATAGCTCATTTAATTGCGCTTTATTAAATATATTAAATTACGTTTTTTAATTATAAATATTTTTATTAATGATTTTAATAATATTATTATTAATTATTAAAGAATTTATTATTAAAAGTTTTATATTATTAATTAATCTTTTATAATAATTTAATTTTAATATAATAAATAAATTATTTATATTAATAATATTACTTATTTTAAAATTTTATATTAGGTTTTTTATACTATTTTTAAAAAAAAATATTTTAACTTTTTTAATATTATTTTAATATATAATAATAATAATAATAAAAATATTAAATTTTTTTATATAATGGCGTTTTTTCATTTCTTTATTTTAAACTTTATTTTTTTTTTTATCTTTAACATTTATATTATATATAATATTATTAATATTATTTTTTTTTATATTTAATTATACGTTTTAAACCTCCTTATCCTATATCGCATCTTTTTTACTTTTTTTTAATAACGTAAAATTATTATTATAAAATTTAATTTAATTTAAAATATTATAAATTAAATTATTTTAAATATTTATAATAATATTAAACTCAGTTATTAAAAACTTTTACTAAAATATAAATAATATTAAATAAATAATTACCGTTTAATAATATAAAATATTTTTTTTAAAATTAAAAAAATATTACCTTATTAATAATAGAATGAAATTTTTATTACAATTAAAAACTTATTAATAAAAGTTATTTTAATTTAATAATTTTTAGAATTTTATATAGTAATTAGTTATTTTTTTAAATTGTTTTATAATATTAATAATAAAAATATAATTATATAAATATATATTTTTAAATATTTTTTTACAGTAAAGATAAATATTATATATATTCGGTTTAATATTTTTTACAAAATAAGATATATTTTTTTTATTTATAAATTTAATATTTTTATTTAAAATATTAATAGTAAATTATTTTAAATATAACTAATTTTAATATATAATAAAATATATAATATTATAATAAAATTATTACCATTTAAAAATTAAATAATAATATATATTATAATTTAAAATATAGTTATAAATTTTTAATAAAAATAATTTACGTTTTAAAAAAATATAATTTAATATTTTAAATATAAAACTTTTTGTTTTTTTAATATTATTATTTTTTTTAATAAAATTGGGATATTTTTTTAATTTATTATTATAAATAATAAAAAAAGCCAGTTTTTAATAAGTAAAGTTTATAATCTTAATGGTATAATTGGTAATATAATATAATAATATTAATGTTTAATACGTAATAAATATTTATATAAAATTATAATTATAATATAATATTATTATAATAATTTTATTTTATTTTATATAATTGTTAACGTAATATTTGATATAAAGGATATTTTTATTATTTATATATATATATTTAATTATTTTTTAAAGATATTTAAAATAATATATAAAATTTTAAAAATATTTATAACATATATAAATATATTTATAAACTTAAATTATATAAATAATAAAATATATTTTATCTTTAAATTTCGTTTTTAAAGCGTTTAAGTCGTTTTATAAACGCTTTAATAATTTAGTAATTTTCGATTTATTAAATCTTTTACGGGAAATATTTTTATTAAAATTTTCTTAAAAATATTTATTAACATAATATAAAAATTTATCCATATTTTTTTAAATATCGTTATTAAATAATTTAGTAATAAAATTTTTTAAATTAATATTTTTGTAATATTAAAGGAATTTATATAAATAAAAGATATTACGATTATTTGTTTTTATTATTTTAAAATAATTATTTATTAAGTTAAAAATTTTATTTTTTATAATTATTTAAACAATTTTATTAAAGAAGATTTTTATATAGATATAAAATTATTTTATAACCATAATAAGATTTTAATTAATTTATTTATATTAAAAACGGTTTTTATTAAGTATATAATAATTTAAATTTTTTTAGAGTTTTTTAAAGAATTAGTTATTTTAAAATTTATACCCCATTTAAATACGAATAAAAGAAAATATATCATTAAAATTTATTATAAACCAAATTAATAAAATACTATATTTTATTATAAGATTTTTAATTTTTTTACATATTTATATTTTTTTTTTATTTAAAAATAATTATTATTTATTAAATATTAAAATTTTTTTTAATAATTTTTTTACATTAAAATCTTTAACTTTTTTATAAACGTATAATTATTCGTTAATTATTTACAATTGTTTTTTAATTATAAACCCGTAAATATCTTAAATTTAATAGAAAAACGATTTTTTTATTTATATAATATTAATTTAAAAATTATTATTTTTTAAAATAATATTATTTATAAATTACCTTATTAACTTTTTTATGTAAATTATCCTATTAAATAGTTGTAAATAATTAATATGTTAAATTAATTAATAATTATTAATAAAATGATATATTATTATTTAAATTTTTAAAAAATTTAAATTTAAAGTTTATTTATAAGTTAATATTACTTATTTAAACCTTTTATAATTAATTATATTATTATAATAAAATTAAAAACTTAATAAATTCAAATCTATTAAATATATTATTAAATATTTAAAAAAAACTATTTATAAACATTAATATTTAACCATATTTTATTTAAAATATAATTAATTTTAAAAATATTTATATTATTAAACGTACTTCATTATAATAATTATATAAATATATTTATTTTATATTAAAAACATTATTATTATAAAATATTTAATTATAAATATTATTTTTTTTAATTAAAATATAATTATTTATAAATTAATTTTACTTATTTATAAATTAATTTTTTTTATTTATAAATTAATTTTTAAATATTTAATAATATTTCCCTTAAACTATAATATTATTTTATAAAAATTATATTTTTAAATTATTTATTTTATAAAGATTTAAATAATATAAATTATTTTAATTAAAAATATTACATTATTAAAATATTATTACTTAAATAATTTTATTTATAAATTAATTAAAATTATTTATAAATTAATATTTTTTATTTATAAATTAATTCTTTTAATTTAAATAAATATAACCATATATAATTAAAATTAATATTAATTAATATATTTTAAAAAATAAAGTTTAAATATATTAATTATTTAAAATTATTTTTTAATATAAATATAAAATAATTAATTATATAATAATTAAATTAAAATATTAAAATATAGTAATTTTTAAATCATTTACATATAATTATTTTAATAAGGTAATTTATGTGGAAGGATTAGTATAATAATTTATAAATAATATCATTTATTTTTTAAAATATAATTAAATATTAGAAAAAGAAATATAAAATAAATAACGGTTAAAGTACCATATTAACAAAATTTAATTATAACTTATTTGCAATAAACAAATTAATTGAAAATAATATTAAATAAAAATAAAAAAAAAAAAAAAATTGTATATTTTAAACCCGAAATTTTATTCTTAATTATCTTTTAATTTTATTATTTTATCAGTATCTTTAATAAAAAAATTACTTAAATTATACGAAAAAATCTAAATAAATATTAATGCTTAATAATTAAAAGTTTAAAGATTTAAAAATTTTGTTTTAAATAATATATGGAAATATAATTATTTATTATATATTTTTTTTATGATATTTTAATAATTACTTCCGTTATTATTAAATTTAATTATAATAAATTTTTAAATAAAATATACTTTTTCCGTATTGTTTATTTAATCACTTAATATATAAAAAAATATAAAAATTATTATTATTAAAATAATATCTTTATATTTTTTTTTTATTAATGTAATAATTTTATTACATATCTTAAACTCATTACCATTTTTTATATTATTAATAAGTAATATCTAATTTATTTTATCGAAATATTTAATTTCTTCTACCTTATTTATATTTTAATTATTATTTATAATTTCAATTTTAGTAAAAACATTTATAATATTAAATTTTATAATACATAAAGTTTTATCTTAGTTTTTAAAAATTAAGTTTTTATTACTTAACTTAAAGATATAATTTATTTTAATAACTAATTTAACATTTATATTCGATATATATATAACATTTAAAAAAATTTTAAATAATAAAATTTTATTTTTTTTTTACTATATATTTTAAAAAATATTATTTAAAAATATGTTATAATAAAAATAATTATTATTTTTTAATTATAATAATATTTTAAATATAATAGATTTTTAGAAATAAAATTAAAAGATTAAATCTTTTTTTTTAAATTTTTAAGGATTGTATTAAATAATATAAATATATTTTAAAATATTAAGTATATTTTAAAATAATAATTTAGTAATATAAGGCATATTATTTATAAAAATAGTAATATATTTAATTACCTTTTAATAAACTTAATTTATTTATTTATTAAAAAAAGGATTAATATAAATTTTATAATTATACTAAACACATATTTAATGGTTATAAATTTTTTTTTAAAAAGTTGTAATTTTTCAATATACGAAAGAAAAAAATAAATATAAGGTATATATATTATATTAAATTGATAATTTAATAGTAATTTTCCCTTATTAATAACTTTAAAATATTAATTATATATAAAAATTAATTTCGAATTTTAAAAGAAATAATTTTTATAAATATAATAGTAATTTATTTTGTTTATATTTATGTTTTTAAAATTAATATTAATTTTAAAAAATTTATATATAATTTCGATAAAATAAAAAAAGAAAATTTTAAATAATATTACGTTAAACTTTTTTTTAAAACATTAAATAAAACATAAATAATATTAAGATAAAGATAATTTATCAGATTTTTATATTTTATTTTAAAAGTTTAATATATATATAATTTTATAAAAATTTAAAACGAAGTAAAAAAAAAAACGCGCTTTAAATTTAATTTATTTTTATTTAAAATCAAAATTAATATTACTTATAATATTTATAAATATTTTAATAAAAACTATAATATTATTATTTTAAACGTTTATTAATTAAATATAATATTATCTTTATTTTAATTAATAAATAAATTTTTTTAAATTATTAT
Organism: Entonaema liquescens; assembly: GCA_902805475.1. NCBI lineage: Eukaryota > Fungi > Ascomycota > Sordariomycetes > Xylariales > Xylariaceae > Entonaema > Entonaema liquescens. Next base: position 136,216 of record CADCSX010000015.1, on the reverse strand, counting down.
TAAATGAAATGTTAATATTATTTATTAAAGCGTTTTAAAATTTAAAAACTTTTTTCTATTAATTATAATATTAATATAAAAAATTAATAATATTAAAAGTATTATTTTAAATAACGTATTTAAAAAAATGTAATATAATATTATTATATATTAAAGATATTTGTTAAATTATAATTTTTATATTATTATTATTAAAAAGATTTAGTGTAATAAAAATATTATTTATTTACGGATTAGGAATATCTTAAATTAAATTGAAAAGTTAAAGGTTACTTAATTATTAATAAAACGAAAATATTTTAATTTACTTATTTAATATATTATAAAGGGGAATAAATAATTAAATAATATTTAAAAGTTAATATAATAAAATAACATTATTTTTATTTGATTGATTATATTTAATATAATTTGAAGTGGGTTATAAATAAATATTACTTAATATTAAATATATTAAGGATGTATATATATTAATAATTTACATTATAAAAGGTATATAAATAATATTAAATTATTATATATTTTATAAAAGTTTAATATAATTTTAAAAATAGTTTTAAAAATAAAATTAGGGATAAAAGGAAATATAGAATTAAAAGTAATTTTAAGGATAAAATTAAAAATAATTTTAAAAATATTATTAAAAATAAAATTAAAGATATTTTTAAAAAAATAAATATTATTAGTAATAATTTTATTATAATAAAAGATAATAAGAGATGTTAAGTTAAATATAATGGATAGTATAGGTAATAAGTTATATAAAATAATAATATTAATATTTGTTTTTTTTTTAAAAAATTTTTACGAAAAATATATGTTTATTAAACGCCATCTCATCATTTACTTAAATATAATTAATTTTATAAAATTTAAAATAATTAGATTATAATTAAACTTATTAAATGGGAACGTTTTTATAATTTTTTTTAACTTTAATAATAAAAACAAAACAGTTAACGAAATTGCTGTAAATGTTTATATATTATTTATATTATAATGGTTTAATAAAAATATTATTATTTATGTTAATATTTTTTATAAAATTTCTATAATTTAATAATATAGTTAAATTAATATTTATATTTATAAAAAAAATAATATAAAATTATTATATATTATAAATTAAAATAATAAATAATTTATTTTATATAAAAAATTTATTTATTTATAATTTATTTATTAAAAATTAAAAAAATAAATATTTAAATATTATTAATAAATAATATTATTTATAAATTATTTTATTAACTTTTTTATATAAATTACCTTACCAAATAATTATAAATAATTGATATGTTAAATTAACTAATAATTATTAATAAAATGATATGTTATTATTTAAACTTTAAAAAAACTTAAATTTAAAATTTATTTATTATTTATAAATTAATTTTACTTATTTAAATTTTTAAAAATTTAAATTTATTAAACATATTATTAAATATTCCATTAAGTATTTAAAAAAAAATGATTTATAAACATTAATATTTAACCGTATTTTATTTAAAATATAATTAATTTTAAAAATATTTACATTTTTAAACGTATTTTATTATAATGATTATATAAATTTATTTATTTTATATTAAAAGTGTTATTATTATATATTATTTAATTATAAATATCGTTTTCTTTAATTAAAATATAATTATTTGTAAATTAATTTTTTTTATTTATAAATTAATTTTTAAATATTTAATAATATTTTTTTTAAATTATAATATTATTTTATAAAAATCATATTTTTAAATTGTTTATTTTATAAAAATTTAAACAATATAAGTTATTAAGATATTATTTTTTAAATTATTTTATTTGTAAATTAATTAAAGTTATTTATAAATTAATTTTTTTTATTTATAAATTGATTTTTTTTATTTATAAATTAATTTTTTAATAAATATAACCATATTTAATTAAAATTAATATTAATTAATGTGTTTCGAAAAATAAAATTTAAATATATTAATTATTTGAAATTATTTTTTAATATAAATATAAAATAATTAATTATATAATAATTAAGTTAAAATATTAAAATATGGTAATTTTTAAATTATTTACATATAATTACTTTAATAAAGTAATTTACGTGGAAAAGTTAATATAATAATTTATAAATAATATTATTTTTATTAATTATTATAAAAAATAAATATTTAATATAAAAAATTGTTATAATATTTATAATAATTATATTTATAATAATATATATTTATGATTATTTTTATTAATATAAATAAAAATTTAATAATTAAATTATAAAATAAAATTATTAAATAAAAAAATATAAAAGTATATTAATATTAATTTTAATATATATAAATGAGTAATATTAATTTAATAATGGGGGGTATATTAGGTTGGTAATAATTATAATTACTTTATATTAACAAATATTTCTTTTTATATATAAATTTATTAATAATGATTTATAACTTTTAATTAATCTTATCTTTCAAACTTTTATAACTTTAAACCTTAAATAATTAAGTTAATTACGGTTGTATATGCATATTTTAAAATAAAAATATGAAATCTTTTTTAATTAAGTAATTTTTTAATTAATTAATTAATTTATAAATTAACTAATTAATTAACTAACTAGGTAATTAATTCGGTAAATTAAATAAAATAATTTAATAAATTAAAAAATTTAACAAAATAAGTATAAGAAATACAATTATGCATTAAGAAATTTATATAAAAATATATATAATATTTATATAATTTTTACGAATATAACATTTTTATATAAAATAATATAATTATTACCAACTTATATAATACGTTCTTTATTGCCAAATTAATATTATTTATATAAATAAAAACTTTTTTTACTTTAATCTTTATTTTTAAAATTAAATTTACATGAATATTTAATTTTTATTTTTTTTAAAATATATAAAAGTAAATTAAAAAAAATTTAAATTATAATATCAATCTTTTTTATATTGTAAAAACCAACCCAATTTTTGCGTAAATATGTAAGATTAAGTTTAAAAATTACTTTAATAATATAAATCTTTTTTATAAAAAAGTATAGTAAAAGCGAATAAATTATTAAATTTAGAAATTATAAATTAATATTTATTGCGAAAATCTTACTTAATAATATAATAATGTTAATTAATTAAAATAAGTTGAATTTAAATATTAACTATTATATTACGCTAATTAAATTGTATATATTTACATATATTTTTTTAAAATATAAATTATTTAAAAAAAATAATATTATATTAATATATAAGACATTAAGCTTATAATAATATTAAATTTTTTTAATAAATTATAATGAAATTAATAATAATTAATAAATATTATTTATAATATTAATAAATAATATTTAAACGTAAATATAATGTTATTTTATAAAATTAAAAATATAAAGAAAATTAATTAAAAATAATAATTTACTTATAATAAAATTAGGTAATGTTAATAAATAAAATATATAAAAAAATTGGATTGGTTATTTTTTTTTAAATCGAATATAAAATGCATTTAATTTAAATATTTTATTTTTTAATATAAATTTATTAGAAGATTTTAAAAATTATAAAATATTAATTAAATTTTAATTTTATTTTAACTTTTTGTTAAATTAAAACGAAATAAAGTTTTTATTAAAAAAGGTTTATAGTTTTTACGTTTTTTTTTTATTTAACGAGTCGATAAAAAGAAGATATACGTAAATTTTATAAAATAATAAATTAAATTTACTAAATAATAAATATATCTTTTATATTAATTAAATTATTAAAAGTTTAAAAGATTTCTTAATAAATAAATGTGGTTACGAGTAAAAAGCGCTTAAAAAAAAATACTTAATATATATGGTTATCGTTAAAAAAGTTTTACGTTTTTTAGTTATATCGAATATATTGACCCCGGAAACGGGGGCTTTTCTGGAAATTAAATTCTAATATAAGTTAAAACGGTTTATTAAAAAATAAATACCTTTGTAATTATTGCCGCTAAAACTTAATATAAAACTTGCAAAATTTAAAGTTAAATTAAGTTTTTTTCCTTTAAACTTTTTAATTATATTACTAACGCCAAATCGGGGATTTAAGTTATTTATTAAACTTAATAATTTAAAAAATATATTTAATAATAAATTTAAAAATAAAAGTAAAAATGTTAAATTAAATAATATGTATATAAATTTTTTATTACCGAAACGAGCATATTGCAAATAAAGTTAAGAGTAATTGTTATTATAAAACGATTATAGGGTTTAAAAAAGGTTATTTAAATGGAAAAAATGTATGTAATTAAAAAAAAAAAAAAAAATTACGTATATAATAAATTTAATTTAATTTAGTATAATAATTTACTTTTATTAATTAAAAAAAAAAAAAAAACTTAAAAAAAAAATTATAATTATTATATTATATATTTTTAAATGACTAGCTTTATTTACCTTTTATTATTGTTTATAAATAATTTTTATTTACATTAAATTGCTTCTATTTTAACCATATTTATAATAAAAAAAAAAAATTATTAATTATTATTTGTTTACGCATTTTAATATTTTAATTTACTTATTTTAATTTAATATTTTTATATTTATAATAATTAACCTTTAATAAAAACTTTTTTAAACTTATATATAATTTTAAGTAAAAAATAATTTTCATTTTAGTTTAAATTAAAGTTATTATTTCTAAAATTAATTATTAATAAAAATAGATTTAGGGTAAGTTTAAAAGTTAAAAATATAATGTTATTATAATCCTTTTATTTTTTTTTTTTTTTTTTACCTTTTTTTTTTCTTTTATAATTACGTTATCTTCTTTGTTTTTGTTTTTTTCGACTTCATTATACTATAAAAACTCGTTATTGTAATTGTTTTTATTATTAATATTAAAAGATAATTGGAAATGTTTATTAAATATATTAAGATCAATATAGTAATAACAATTAAAATTGCGATTATTAAGTTTTTATAAATTATTATATAATATCAAAAATATTAAGTTATTATTATTTTAATTAAATTAATTAAAATCACGTTTTTTATTAACGTTAATTACTTTTAATTATGGTAATTTAAAACTTTTTAACGTTAACAATTTAATAATAAATTCTAAATTAAAATCTTTTTAATTTTTAAAAATTAAAAAAGAATATAAAATCTTATAACATATATTGTTATTAAAAATTATAAAAATAATATTATTAAAAATAAACTAAATAAATTAAATAAATAAAAATTTAATAAAGATATAAAATATAAATTAATATGAAATATTATAATATATAATAATTAATTTTATATTAAAATTTATAAATTTAATTAAATTTTTTAAAACGTATATATTTAATCAATATTTTTTATTATTATCAAAATATTATTTAAATATAAAAATAAAAATACTTTTATTAAAAAAGAAATAAATCTTATTATTTAAAAAAAATAAATTATTAAGAAAAAAATATATAATATCTTTTTATCTTATTATAAAATATTATTGTATATTGTTATTTATTAACCAATTTTAAACAAATTTAAATATTATATAAATTTCTTCGAAAGTTATTATTTAAGCAATAAATGCGTAAAACGTTCGGTTTAAATTATAAATAAAATTTTTTAAAAGAAAAATAAATAACTTATAATTAAAGTTTTTTAAATTTATCTAAGGCTTTAATATTTTATTATAAAAAAATAATTAATAATTAAAATTAAAAATAATAAAATATAAATTTAATAAAAACAAAATTAATAAATAAAATAATTAAATTAAAAAATAATAAAATCTTACCGTTTAAAACGTTAAAAATATAAAAATAATACTTACCATAAAATATAAATTAATTATTAAAAACAAAATAATAAAGATTTTTTAAGTTAAAAAATTTAAAAATAAATAATGTATTTAATTTATTTAATATTTAACTTTTATCTTTAATTTAAATATTATTGGTAACGATATAATATGCATAATACGTAACGTTATAATATACATTACCATTATCGTTAATCTTAAAAATAATTAGCAATTTTACTAGTTTATAATCCGAATATAAGATTTTTACAATATATCTTAAGTTTTTACGTATTTCATCATTAAGAAAATAAATAAAATAAATAAAAATAATAAAATTACAAAAAAATACTAATAAAAATATGATAAATGGCGAAATATTTTTATTTTAATTAATAAACATAAAACCACTTACTTATTTTTAACTATATACGATATTATATAATAAAGCTACATTAAATTAATTTTACGGAATATTTATTTTAATCCGTAATAATACATATTTTATCTTATATATTTTTTATTTAATAAAATAAAAACATTATTAAAATAATAATAATAAATAAAATCTTAAATTACATAATAACTTAAACTAATCTTAAAAATTAAACTTTTATAGTTTTTTTTACAAAGGGGCTTTTGGTTTATTACTTTTACCCAATTTTTTAAATAAAAAAAAATTATTAAATTTAATAATAAATTTTTACCCATTTAAATTTAACTAAATTATTAATTTAAGTAATTTGTTTATACGTTTAAATTTTAATTAATTACAAACAAAATTTAACCATTTTAATTAAACGCATCGTTAAAGTTAAATCCACTAATCATTACACTTAAATTTTATATTAAAACGTAATATTAACCACAATCAATTTAAATAAAATTTTTTCGTTTTTTAAAACCACCGCTTTAACCACCTTTACCACTTTTTTAAATCAATTAAATAATTAAAAAAAAAAGCAACCTTTTTTTCTTATAATTAATATATTTTCCTATTTCCTTTTATAATAATATTTTAAACTTTTCAATTTTTAAAAAATCATAAAATTTTATACAACAGTTACAAGATCTTATTCTTGCAATTATATATTTACAATGTTGCATTTTTTCGTTTTATTTATCAACTTAACATTTACAATTTCACTGCTCCGTATTTTAATTTAAATAATTAAGCCGCATTTACCGTTTTATATAAATCTATTATAATGTAATTATTTTTTTCATTTTATAATAATAATAATATTCACCATTTATATACAATAATATACGAATTGTAAAAAAAAATATTAAGCTATATTTTCAAAATATACGTACCATATTAAAATATTTAATTAAAGTATTTTTTAAATACGTTTTAATTTAACAAATACCCCGCGTAAAAAATAATATTTAATATTAATTCGTTTTTTACTTATATTTTTACTTTCATTTCTTTTTATTATTTAAATTTTTTAATAGTTTTTAACTATTTAACCGTTTATTATTAAATTATTTTTATTTCGTTTTTTAATTTTTAATAATCCCGATTTAATTTTTTTAAAATAAAATTTTTTATTAATAATTCATGGTTTATTATAATTAACGTATAATATTTTAAATTAACTTGTAATCGAATCGTCTTTTATCCTTTTTTTACTATTATTATTAAATATATAAAGTTTAATAAATTAAAGTTTATTTAAGTTTTTTTAATTAAAAATTCGTAATATATATAAATTATTTTTTTACTTTTTTTTTAATGTTAATATAATTTATTAAAGTATTTTTTAATAATATGATATAATTATGTTAAAATTTCCATATTAACCCCTTTTATGACATGATTTATGCTACCGTTTCCACTTTTAATAAATTTAACTATTATTGGTTTTAATCGAAAAACGAAATTACGTTTTAATTTTGCAAGTCTAAAACCTAAATTTAATGCATTATTTCAAACTTTAATGATAAGCTTTTTATTTCCGTTATAATAAAAGATTTACTTAAATTTATATAAGTTTAAAATTTACGGTTTTAACAATTATATATATGTATTAAAATTAAAAATAATTCATATTATTAAATATTTAAAACTATTATTTATAACAATATTACTTAGTACTTTTTTGTTATAAAAAATTAAATAAATAATATAAAAGCAAATATTTAAATTTAAGAATTATATTAAAATATCTTTTATTTTTTAATAAAAAAATAATTATTAAAAAGTAAAAAAAAAATGAAATGCGGTGTATTATGTAACATTTATTATTAAAAGTTAATTTAAAATTAAAAAAAAAAGTATGATATGAAATAAAATATGAAATAAATTAAAAGTTTTAATAAATTGTAATTTTATTAATAAATATTTTATAATTTTTTTATATTTTATCTTTTTATATTATATTAATATATATATTTTATTATATTAATAATTTAATATTTAATTATATTAATATAAGGTAATTTAATAAAAAAATTTAAAAAATATGTAATTTTTTTTAATATATATATTTTATTAAACTTATTAAATTAATGTTATTTAATAATTTTATTAAATATTGATAATAAAATTATTTAAATAAGTATATATGTAATAATTCGTGATTTAAATAAAAGGAATAATTGAGGTGCGGGGTGTATATAATTTAAAAATGATATTGTTAAATATTTATTATTTAAAATTTTTTTATTTAAATAATATTTGATTTTCTTAGTAATTTTTACTAAATATTATATATTTTTTTTATAATTTAATTATTAACTTTAATATTTTATAAATATTTAATATTTTAAATATAATCTTATTTTTTATATATATATTTCTATTTTTTATAATTTATTTTAAATATTATTATTTCTTCTATTTTATTTTAAAAACTTTTTTTTATTAAGTTAATAAATATTTAAAAAAGTAATATATTTTTTTACGTTTAAAAATACTTATTTCAATTTTTTTGCGGTTTTATAATTTTGTTATAAATTATAATAAATATATAAATACCATTTAATTTTATTTGCTTAAAATTTATTATAATTTATTATATTTTTTTTTTTTTTTTAATTATTTTCTTATAACGTATACTTTTTCGTAAATGAATTTTACCTATTTTTTAAACTTTTATATATATATAATTTTCCTCTTAACTTTAAATAAAACTTTTTTCCTTTTTTATTTATTTTTTTTATTTTCAAAATTTTTATAATATTTTTAAATTACTATTTATTTTTAGTTTTTATTATTTATTATATATTTTACTTTTATCATATTTAATTATAATTTTTATCTTTTTTATTATCATATAAATAATTTTATATTATATTATTATATAATATTTTATTATAATTATATTAATAATATAATTTATATCCTTAAAATCATTAATAAAATAACCCTAAATAATTATAAAGATTTATATATCCATTATAATTTTATTTATAATATATTTTTTTTATTTATTTTTATTTAAGTTATTTATTTTTAATTATTTTTATTAATTTTTATTAAAAATATTTAATATTATATATACTAATTAATAAACTAACCTTATAATTTTATAAATATTATATATTTATTTTTTTTATTTTTAATTTTATTATATATATATAAAAGTTTTAATTTTTTAAATAAATATTATTAATAATATAAATATTATTAAAATTAAATTATAATAAGGTAAATTAAATAATAAGGTAATAATTTTACTATATTACAAATAATTATAATTTTAAAATTAAAGCTATATATATAAAACAATTTTTTTATTTTAAAAAAATTTTAAATAAAATTTTTAACTTAAAATTAATATTTAAATTATTTCTTAACATATTTAAAAAATAAATATATATATTAATTTAAATTATTTATATATATTTATTATTTTTTTTATTATTCATAACTTTTTATTTAATATTTTAATATTAATTCTTTTTTAATTTTAAATTAATACTTCCAAAATATAAACCATTATTTCCAAATTATAAGTTAACCAATATAATTAAATTAACGCATTAAAATAAAATAAAAATAATAAAATATAATTTAATAAATTTTATATAGTAAATTTAATTTAGTATATCCTTTACCATTATTAATTAAAAGCTTTATAATTTACCCGTTTTATTTTACATATAACATTATATAATATAAATAAATAAAATAAATAAGGACTTATATTAACTTATATAAAAAAAAAATTAAATAAAGATTTTATTACTTTTATAAAATGAAATTTAAATATAAAATCTTCCAAATAAAATAATTAAAAAAACGGAAATTAAATATTTCAAATATAAATTTTAATATAATATTTAAAAAAAATATAAATCATTAAAATTATAAAAGTTATAAAATTAATATTAAATAATTATATTTTTAATAAGGAATTTATATTATATAAAAATATATTAAATAAATTATAATATTTTGTTTATAAATATTTTTAATATTATATAAAATTAATATTAAATAAAGAATTAATAATAACTTATATATTAAAATTAAATAATTTATTATTTATTATAACTTTAATAATATTATATAATTCTTTTTAATTTATATATAATTTTTTTAAATATAAGTTATTTATAGTTTTTTTATATATTTATTATATATATATTATATAATAATAAAATAACTAATATTATAACTTATTTTATATTAACCTTAATAAAAAAAACATTTATATTTTAATTAGAAAATAAAAATATAAAAGATTTATAATATTTAAAATTAAATTATCTAAAATTTAATATTTTAAACGTTTTTAAATAAAACGTTACGGAAATAAAGATTAAAAAAAAATTTGCAATTAAATATAAAATATATTATTTTAAAAAAGAAATTTAAACGTTTTTTTTTATAAATATTTTAAAAAATATTTTAAAATTTATTTAATTTTTTTATAAAATATAATAAAATATTATAAATATAAATTATATTAAATAAATATTTAAATTTTATTATAATTAACACATTTCTTAATAAAATGTACAAAAACATTTTATTAAAAATAAACCAAATAATTAATTAAATTAGTTAATATTTTAAGTTAAAAATATATAAACTTAAATATTTAAATATAATAATAATATTTTAATTATTAATATATTTATAAAAAACGAAATTAATATATTTAATAAACATATAAAAAAGATTCAAATTTAAAATTATTATTATTAACTAATTAATGGTATTAAAAAATTAAGTTAAGGATTATAAATTAAATTTATTAATATATAATTAAGAGTTTCTTAATAAAAATATTAAAAAATTAATTTTTTTAATATTTTAAATAATATAATTTAAATATAATAAAAACATATATAACTATCTTAAAACTATAATATAATAATATATTTAAAAGTAATATATGTAAAATTACAATTTTTATATTATTTTATTAAATTTACTTTTTAATAATTAAAAATAATTAACTAAATTATTAAGTATTTATATATTAAATGGAAACCTTATATTAAATATGGAAATTTAAATTATTATTTATAATTAAAAATGTGTTATTTATTAACGATTATAAAATAATATATTTATTTTATAATTATATTATTTCGGTATTTAATAAATAAATAATATAAAAAATTATTTAACAAATAATAATATTAACGTTAATTACGAAAATTAAATTTATAATTACGAAAAAAGTTATAAAAAAAATATTTTTTAATATTTATTTAAAAATATTAAATTAAAAATAGTTAAAAAATAAAGAATTTTTAACAATAATTAATAAACAATACAATTAATAATAAAGGAAAAAAAATATATTAATATAAAATTATATTATATTAATATTTAAAATATATAATTATATTAAAAATACGTTAAAGGATTTTATAATATAATAATTTAAATATTTTAAAATGTTATTAATCCTATAATATAATAATAATAAAATTAATTAAAATATAAAATAATTATTAATTAGTTTATAAAATAAATTTAATATTTTTTAAACAAACTTATCTCCGTTTTAAAAAAGATTTAATAAAATTATTAAATTAGAAAAAGTTAATATTATTAAAAATAAATTAAATAGCTTACATTAACTTATTAAATAAAAGATTATATAATATAACAGATATAATTAAGTAAAACTTAAACTTAATAAAAAAAACCTTTTTTATAAAAATTATTACGTAATTCTTTTTTAACATTATAAAAACTGCTACTGAAATTATTACTAAAATTATTATTATTTTAATTTTAAAAATTTTTAAAGTTACTTATTAAGTTATTTTTAAAACTTATTTTATCTTTTTTATATAAATTATTTATATTTAAATTTATATTTAAATTTATAAATATATTTTCTTTTTTAACTTCTATTTAATAATTTATATTTACTTAATAATTAAAATTTATTTAATATCCAATATTTACTTAATAATTTAATTTAACTTAATAATTATTATTTATTTAAAAATTAATGATTATTTAGCAAATTATATTTATTTAACGGTTAAAATTTATTACGCGTTTTTTCTTTTTTCCTTTTATATTTTTCCGTATAACTTACATTTTTTTGCTGTTATTATAATTATTATCCTTAAAAGCTTTAATATAATCTTTTTTAAATTAATTCTTTTTTTTATTATTTTTTAATTCCAAAACCATTATTTCTTCAAAAACTTTTATAAAAACAATTTTAAATCTTTTATAAAACTCTTTTACCATAATAACTTATTTAATCCTCCATTTTAATACTAAAATTTTATTTTAATAATGAAATTAACTCCAATTAATATAAAAAAATAAATAATATTTATACGTAAAAATTTATTAAATATAATAATAAAATATTAAATAATATTATTTATTATTATAAAAAAATTAACATAATTAATTAATGTTATAAAAAAGTTAAAAAAATAAAAATTTATATAAATATATAAAAATAATTTTATAATATATGTTAATGGTATTTAAATAAATTACCAATATATTAAAACAATTTAAACTTAATTAACAATTATTTAAATAATTTCGGAAACAATAAAAATAACATATTTCTTTTAAAATAATAATGTTTAATTTAATGTAATGATAAAAAAAAAACTTTATAAAATTAATTATAAAACTTGTTAATGGAAAAGATTAAGTATTAAAAAAAAAATTAACGAAAAGTAATTAATAATTTATGTATAATTTATTTAATAAATTAATTAAAATTATTAAAGTATTTAATGTTGGTATTAATAAAGCACAATGTTTATTAATATAAGCTTTATGGAACTCGTTTTTAACCTATCGTTTCGCATTATAAATAAAGGAATTTAAAAATATAAATATAATAAAATTTAAATTATTTTTTTAACAATTAAAAAATTAATTATAAAGTTAAAAAAATTATTATAAAATATTAAATTGCGTAATATTAAAGGTTTTAACTTTAATTAATAAAAAATAAATTATATATTTTAAGTATAAATAACATTTATAACTTTATTTTATTAAGCTTAATTACAGCAAAGTATTATAAAAAAATAAGTCAATAAGATAAAATAAAAATATAATTATTAAAATTAAAATAAAAAATAAAAAAAAAATTAAAAAAATTTAAAAAAAAACCTTTTATTTATATAAATATTTTATTTAAAAAATATATATATAAAATTATTATTATAAAAAATATAAATATTATTTATAATAAAATAAAAGGTTAAAGTATTACCGGATTATAAATTATAAATAAACTTAATTTTTAATTAATTAATTATATATTTATATACATTTAATAAATTTTTTATAAAATTAATTAACTTATTTTATTATTAAGTAAAAATATTAATAATTAGTATTATTTAATAAAATACATTTTATATAACTTTTTTATATTATTTATATTTTTTATAAATTTAATACAATAATATAACGAAGAAAAATGCTATTAATTACGGAGCAATTTTAAAGATTTAATTGGTTAAAAAATTTATAATAATATTAATAAAATATAAAAAATAATTTTTAAATTGGAAAATTATATTAACAATTTTACTTTATTTTTTTAATATTAAATATAATTATATTTATTATTTAAAACAGTAAATTAAATTAATTAATTAATAAAATTTAATAAAAATATTATAAAAAAATACAAAATTATAATAATATTTCTTTTACAAAAAAATTAAAAAAATAAAATAATAAAAATTATATAAGTATATTATAAATGTTATTAAAATTAAATATTAAAAATTTAAATATATATAAAATTTTTAACTTGTAAATTTAAGTTATTATAAAATCTTATAAAAATTCCCTTTTATTTTATTAAATATATTTCCTTAATAAACGAAGACACCTTTATTTATTTAAACATTTTTTTATTTTTATATTTTTTTTAAAATATATATTTTCTTTAATATTTAAGTTTAAAACTTATACATTTTTATAATATTTAATTTTTAAAATTATTATAATATGTTATTACTATTATTACCTTAAAATTACACATTTTGTACCTTTTTATATATATAAACCTCGGGGATTAAATAACATATAAATATTAAAATTAATTTTATAAAAAAAAATTATTAAAAATACTTATTTAATTAAATTTAATATATTATATATAGTTTTTAAAAATAATCCGAACTTACTTTTTACCAAATTTACACAACGTATTAAATTAAATATAATTAAAATTAATATATATTTTAAATTATATTTTAAGCAAAAATTATAAAAATCTTGAAACTTTATAACGAAAAAACTTTAATCTTTATATTTTAAAAAATTTATATCTTATTTTAAATTAAATTAATTTAATATATATATATATTTTATTATTAAATATTATAAAGTTTTTAAATATTAAATTAATATATTTTATATAATAATATATAATTTTACGTAATTTATATAAATATATATAATTATTTTTAATTTATAAAATAATATTAAAATATAATATAATATATTATATAATAAGATATAATATATTTTTTAATATATATTTTTTTAATATAAATTTATATATTCTTTAATTAATATTAATTATTTTTATTAGTTAAATTATTATTTTATATATAAAATAGTTTAAAGGGATGGAAATAATATAAAATAAAATTTATAAATAATTTTTTATTAAAATTAATAAAAAAATAGTTAATTAAAAAATTTTAATTTTATTTATAACCACTTTATTAATAATTAAAAATATAATTTTAAAAAAAGAATTATAATTTTACTTATAATTAAATAATAAAAATAATATATTTATATAAGATTTTTTATTAATTAAAAATATTTTTTTATTTTTATCTTTTTTTTATTTTTTCGTTTTTTTCAATTTTAAATTTAATATTAAAAATTACTATTATTTTTAATACCAAAAATTATTATTATTTTTTTTACCATATTTTACTTTTATTTTTTTTAAATAAAATATTTATTTAATAAAAGTTACTTTAAGTTTAAAATTCCGCTTTACTTTTAAGTTTTTCCAATTAATTAACAACTTTAAAAAATAAAGTATATTACTTTAAAAATACCTATTAATAATTTTTATTTTAATATTACAAGGCGTTTTAAATAATTAATAATATATTACGAAATTTAATATATAATATATTTTTTATTTAAATTATTATTATTATTTTTCTTTTACTATTTTTATTATTTATTAATTATATTTTTATAAAAATTAACTTAGAAAAGATTATCTTTTATTAACCGTTTTTTTTTATTTATATTTTATTTATTAATTATTTTATTTAACCTTTATATATTTTTTATTAAAAAAAGTAAAAATATAAAAAAGATTTATAATTTCTTTATTTTATACCCCAACTTATATTTAATCTTATCTTTTTATATTTAAATTAATATTTTTTATTAATATAATATATTTATTTATATTTATATTTATTATTTATTTAATATATTTATTTACAATTATTTCCTTTATTATTTTAATATACCTATTTTTTTACTTTTTTTATAAATATATAAATATTTTTTTTTAATAATTAATAAAATAGCTTTTTTCGATTATTTTTTTTTAAATTTTTGTAAATAAAATAAAATTAAAGGATTTAATTTTTTAAATTTTAATATTTAAAGGGTTAATATTTATAATATTTCATTATATAATATTTAATTAATTAATGTTTAAAAGATTAATGTTTAAATAATAAATATTTAAGTAATTAATGCATATATTTTAAAAATTAATAATTAAAATTTATTATTTTAACTTTATTTAACATTATAAAATATCGGTAAAAAACTTTAATTATTTTGTTAAATATTTAAGATAATCCGTAAATAATTATTAATAAAAATAATAAAAATAAAATAGTAATTAACCTATCCGAAATAAACTATAATAATTAAAATATTATTAACTTTAATAAAATATTTATTAAAAGTAAATATAAATTTATAATATTAATTAAAGTTTTAAAAAAAAGATTAATAAAGAAATAACTTATCCACCGGCATAATTAATACAATTAAATTAATTACTAAATTAAATACTTATTTATTATTATAACGCCCACCGCTTAATTATTATAACATTTTTTTACTCCTTTTTAATCCAATATTTATAAATTTTTATTATTTCAATTAACTTTAACAAAATTATAATAATTAAAATTAAATTTCGATTTTTTTTAATCTTTTTTTTTACATATATTTAAAATATAAAAATTATAAATACTTATTAATATAATTAATAACAAAATAATTTAATTAACTTAAAAATTATAAATATAAAAGTACGGGATAATTTAATAATATAAACTTATTAAATTTTTATTTAATATTTACTTTTTATATTAATAATTATTTATTTATTATAATTTAATATATTTATATATTTACGTTTTACTTTAATAATAATAATATTATTATTATTAATATATATAAAATCGTGGTTTTATAATTTTATATAATATAACGTTTTAAATAACTTTATTATTAAAATTTATTAAATACCTTATACTTTTTATTATATTTATAAAAATATCTATTTATAATTATTATTATTATAATTATTAAAAAATAAAAAAGATTAAAATTACTATCCCATTAAATAAACTTATAAAAGTTAAATAAAACATTAATAAATTACATTTTACGAATATTAAAATAAAAGTATTATTCGTTTAAATTTTTTTTTATAATTTAATATAATTAAATAATAATAAAACGTTATTATAATAAAAACAAAATTTAGTTATTATAATTTTTCAATTATTAAAAATTATTTAAATTCATCAAGTAATAATAATAATAATTTATTAAATAATAAAAACGATAATAATTAAGATTAAAAAATTAAAAGAAAATCTAAACCGAGATTAAATTTTAAATAATTAAAAACGTATTTTTAGATTTAATATATTTATAATATACAAATATGTAAGCATTTTATCACGAAACCAAAAAGTCGCTAAAGAAGAAAATGATGTTCTAGGGAACCTAAAACATCAAGAGCCTTATAGCATATTGCAAGGCCTTATATATATAAGGCTAAGTCTTGACTCAAGTACTAAGTCAGGTAGGTGACTAGCTTCGCCAATCATCTACATGACTCTTGACCGTGACTCCCAACCGTGACACATTTAATTGTAAGTTAAGATAATTTTTAATTAATCATTATATAATTTTATTTTTTATTTAATTATAAATATAATATAAAAAAATAATGAAATTTGTTATAATATTAAATAATAATTAAATTACATATATAAACATTAATATACTTTATAATTATTTTAAATAATTTTTTTTTTAATTTAAATATTTTTAAAAAAAATTTTTTATTAAGCTACATTTTTTTTTTCATATATAGAATTTGTTAAAAAAAATATTAAAATAAAATTTATATATTATTATATAAATATTAATCTTTTTATATTAAACTTATTAAAGTTAAAAGAAGTATAATGTATAATAAAACGTATTAATATAAATATTAAATAATTTTAAAAATTAATTATTTTTTAATTTTACGTTTATTAAATATATTTAATATAAATTTTATTTAAATTTATATTAATTTTAATCGCATTTACATAATTTTTATAAGTTTTATATAATTTTTAATTAACAATTCGTTACGTAAAATGATTAATTTAAAAATATAAAAAATATTAATATTTTATTATATATTAATATAATATAAAGTAATAAAAAATATATAATATTTATAAAATTATAATTTTTTTTCGCTTTTTAACATTAATTATATTATATATTTTTAATAATAATTATAATAGTAAATTTATATTTGAAAATATTAAATAAAATAAATTTAATATATAATAAATAAAATTATAATATATTTTTATTTTAAATAATTTAGTTAAAGTTTCCCGGTTAATTAAAAGAGAAATTTTAATTATTTTATTAAAGTAACGATAATAAGTAATTATATGTATGTACATATTATAATTATTTTTGTAATTAATGGTAATGGCATGTGTAAAAAACATTATCAAAATGAAAAGTAATTTAAAAATAAAAAAGAAAATAAAAAAAAAAAGAAAGAAAGTTTAAAAATTAAGAAAATAAGAATAAAATGCGGGATTACGTAAAGTTTATCTTAATAATTAATAACGTTTTGTTTATACGGGGTATAAAAATCCAAGTAAAAAATTTCGTATATTTAAGTTTTTTAAATTTAAATAAATTATATATAAATTAAAAAAAATTGCACGGTATTATTTAAATTATAATAAATAAGTTTTTTAAAAATATAATTTTAATTTTAATGTATAAATCATTATTAATTATTTATTTAATATAAGATTTATATAATATTAAAAATATTAATAGATGTTAAAATAAGATATTAAAAATTTAAATATATATAAAATTTTTAACCCGAATTTTCATATTTAATAGTTAAAATAAAACCCGGGAAATAAAATATAATTTAGTTTTTCGTTAAAAAAAAGGTTTTTATACAAATAAAATATATATTAAAGATTAATATAAGTAAATATATTTTAAAGGATAAATCTTAATTTTATACATTAAATAATTTTAATTTTTAACTAAAATGGATAATTATTAATTTTCCCTAAATTTTAATTATAACCGGTTTCGAAATTATTAATATATATTTTCTTTAATTTTCATTTTATTATAAAATTTATAATTTTTATTAACATATTTAACATAATATTTAATATTTCTTATAATCCGTTTTAAATAAACATTAATTTTTTTAAACGTTATTTATTATATTTTTTTATAAAAAGGCTTTATTAATGATATTATTTAATTTTCTTATCCTTATCATTAATATATTTTTATATTTAATTTCCAATTTTATATAAATTTTTATTATATATTTAATTTTTTTTAATTCTTTTCACTAAATATTTAATTATTATTTACCGAGCTTTAAATCGCTATTTCATTAGTTATAACTTATAATTTAATTTATCCAATAATATTTTAAAGCTTATTTTAAAAAAAATAAAAACTACCGGACGTGTTTACCATTTAAACATAATTTTTATCGAGGATAAATTAAAGTTATTCATTTGCCATACATTTATTCTCGTTAACGTTAATGGTATATATATTTTAATTAATTATTTAAATATTTAATCCTTTAAATCTTATAATTAATATTTATTTTTTTAAATATGTTTTAAATTTCCGTATATATTTTTTAATTAATTTATAAAAATACGAAACATTTACTAGTTTATACATGATCGTGGTTTTTTTTTATTAAAAGTGTTATTTAATAATTATTAATAAAAATTAAATCGTATTATCAATATAAAGTTATTATAAATACCCGAAAATTACCGTTACCATTTCTTATATTTTTATTACCGTAAATATTAATAATTTATTAATAACCAATTTTGTTGAGAATTTTAAAAAATAATTAATAATTAATAAAATATATTTTCTTTTATTTAATTTTATAAGAGTTATAAGGTTTATGGTATTTATTTTTATTAGATTTTATAAATTTATTACTATTATACGATAATTTCCTATTCCCATTAATAATCATAACTTAGTTTTTATATATATTGGATATTTACAATAATAAATTAAAATAAATTTTTATTTTATTTTTTATTAAAATTTATTAATAAAATTTTTTAAAATTATTACAATAACATAATAACCATGATTTTTATAAGTTTATTTTAATATAACATTTATCTTTATTTCCATTAAATATTTAAAATATTACCCCGAATTTTTTAAGTTTATTAAATATTTTTATATAATATGATATTTTAATAATTCTTTTTTAATAAATTATTATTAATTTTTAAATAAAGATTAAATAAAAGTTAATCCATTTAATAAAAACTTCACCACATTTTTATAATTATTATTATCATTATATGTTTTTATTAACTTTACCCATAATTAATTTACATTATTCGTTACAATTAAATATAAATATATTAATTAATTTGTGTTTTTAACTTTTATTTCTAAATTAAACTTTTGTTATTAAATAAAAAAACGGGAATTTCTTGTCATTGATTTTATTAACCAATTAAATAATTAATCTTATTAACCGTAATAACCCATTTATTATTTTTATAATTTTGATTATATTTAATCAATATTATACTATAAAGTGATATTCTTTTAATCGTTTTAACTAAATTGTAATATATTCTTTTACATTAAAGTTATTTTCAAACGCATTTAATATATTTAAATGATTAATATAAATTATTATTAACCATTATAATTTAATAATTACTTATTAACATTTAACCAAACATTTAAAAATACTTAATATTTTTTTTTCTTTTATAACATATTTGGTTTTTACATTTTAAAATTTAAAAATATAAATATTATTAAGTAAATAAAATTTATTAATTTATTAATAATAGTAATTTTTATTAAATGATCTTTTAATTAAAATAATAAACCATTAATTCTTATTAATGATGCGTTAATTAATAAATGAAATTAATATATTATATTAAAATTATATATAACTTAAATTTAAATCTTTTTATAAATAATATTAAATGTTTATTTATATTTATTTTTCCATTCGAAAGGTTTTAAAACTTATTTACATTATATTAACCGTTTCCCACTAAAAATAATTTTATATATTATTATAATATATGTTATTTTAATAATATTAATTAAATTTATCCGTTTCGGGATAAATTATTTTAAAAATAAAATAAAGTATAAAAATTTATCCAATTTTTTTATTAATTTTAAATGGTTTTTAAAAAATACCCATTTCGTAAATTATTTTTAATATTTTATTAAAAGTTATATTATTTCCCTTTAATATTTTAAACTTTAATATTATAATTTTATCCGTAAAAAAAGTTATTTTATATAAAAATAATATTATTTTTATAAATATTAATCGTAAAAAATAATATAAATATAAGAAATTAAATAAATTTTTAAAATCTTTACCCGAAACATTATAATTATCTACGAATAAATTATATAATATTTTTTATTCCAGGTAATAATTGATTAATTTCAATAATCTTAGTTTAAATATTTTAAATATTATTAACCATTCCTTAAATCTTAAATTTCTTAAAGTATAATATATATATAGTGATTTTATTATATTTTATAATATTTTAATGGTGAATTATTGCCCATTTAATATAATAAATACCATTTTATTTTTATCCAATTCTTTTATAAAAATTATTTAATATTTGTAAATAATATCCTTTTAAAAGAATATATAATGGTTTTTTTATATAAATATATAAAATAATTTATTATATTTATGGACCAATTATTATGGTTTAATAATTATTAAATTCATTAATCAATAATTAATTTTAAATAATTTATTTTATTCTATTTTTTTTTAATGGAAATTAAATATATGTTCCCCATTTCGAAATACCAAAAATAATTAATTTCGTTTATTTTAATTATAAAAATATTTATCTTATGAATTTTCTTTTATTTAACATATATTAAGGTTATTTTAATTTATATAAGATTATAATTAGATTAATTAAAATAACGTATTTTATTAAATTAATAAGTTTTAAATTGGTTAATATTATAATAAAGTAGTTTTTTTATATATAAATTAATTTTTTAATAAAAGTTAATTTATTCGGTATTTAAGTTTTTATTTTTATTATAATTTTAGATTTATTAAACCATTTATTAATTTTTATTATTAATATTTATATTAAAGTTCGTTAATGAAGTTATTATGTAATTTCCAATTATTCCGTATAAATTTAATTTAATAATAATATTTAAATATTTCTTATTATAATTTAAATAAATGTTAATTCCTTTTATTTATTAATATCTAATTAATATAATAATATATATTATTTTATTTTTTTATATACATTTTATTTAATTTAATTATCTTTAATACCAAAAATATATTATTTAAATTATTTAATATTATAATAATCTCATATTTATTATCATAAATATTAAAAAATATAAAATATTCTTTAATTTATAATTGTTTTTATTAATTAAAATATAAATTAATAAAATTATTTATATCATTTTTATAAATTATATAAAATATAAAAAATCTTATCATTATTTCATTCATTAATACCATTAATTATTCGTCTTTATTTAATATTAACTTTAAAATAATTAATAATAATTTTTCTCTTAAATTAGGTATATTTAAAAAAAATGCTCATATAAGAATATTACTTATACCTAATTTAATAAATAATTATTCATACTTAATAATTTCTAATAATTAATTAATAATTTATAAGTTTATTTTTAAAAAATTCCAACCATTATTACCATAAATAAGATAAATTTTTATAATTTTTTTTTTTTTTATTAATTATATTAAATATATTATAAATTTATATGGTAATTAAATTAATATAATTTTAACTTATAATTTAAAATTAATTTATTTTTTTACTTTAAAAATGTTTATCTTAAAAATATAAATGTGATTTAAAGTTTATTTTTAACTTAAATTTTTCCTTAGTTTTTTAAATTAATTAAATTATTTTAAAAACATATCATTATATATTTAACAATATTAATTAATTCTTACAATTCGTTATTTTTATCGTTTAATAAATTATTATTTTCATCTTTTTCATTATTATTTAATAAATTTAAAAAATTTTTAATTTTAAAAAAACTATATTAATTAACTTTTTTTTATATTATTATAATATCTTATACTTAAATTGATCTTATTTTTATAATATATATCTCACCATTAATTCCTTTAATAATAAATTAATTTATATTAAAATTATTAATTATTTAATTTCGTTATAATTATTTTTTTCTAATAAAATATTATATAACTTATCCATTCTTATCATATATACTTTAATAATTAATAAAATTTTTTTAATAATAAATGGAAATATAATATAATAATAAATTAATATAATTAAATCGTTAACCATTTTTAACTTATATTTTTTTTTTATTAATATTAATTTTATTTTTTAAATTTTAATATAATTTAAATTAATTAACTTTAATAATAATTTATAATTAATTATATAACATTAAATTAAATTACCTAATACCTTACCTTTAATATATCTTATATATATTTGACCATTATTTAATTATATTAAATTATAAAAGGAAATTTAAACAATTAACATTTTCATATTAACATTTATAAAATACAATTTATTTTTACCTTATTTATCTTTTCTTAATTTACTTAACTTAAATTTCTATTTTTAGGAAAATATTCTTATCGATTTTACTAATTAAACCTTTAAAATTAAGTTTTTATTAAAGAATTATCCTTAAATAATATTAAAAAATAAGGTAATTTTTAACAATTTTCCAATATTTATATAGTTTTTTTCGTGGTTTTCATATATTTTAATAAAAATAGTATCCCTTTTATTTTTTTTCGTAAATTCCAATCGTTATTTTTATATTTATACTTTTATTTTACATAATTATTAAATAAATTTATTCTTACTTATTATATTAAATCCTCTTTTCTAAAAATAAAGTAAATTTAACCATTTCCTTTTACTTTTATTTACTTTTAATAAATTATATAAATTTATTATTATTATATTTTCAATTTTATTTAAATTTAATTAAACTTTAATAATTTTTTATAATATTAATAATTTAAATATATATTAAACTTTTAACTTAAACTTTCGTATAAAATTATAACTTAAATTAAAATGCAAGGTATAAAATTAAAAACTACATTTTTAATATTATTATTAAGATTTTTAATCTTATTATGGTAATAATAATAATAATAATTAATTCGGTTAATTTAATAAAGTTTTCCGAAAAAATTACGTAAATAATTATTTATTTATGTAAATACTTATGTAAATATAAAATATAACTTATGATATAACTAATATTATAAATTGTAAAACTATTCGTATAAAACAAGTTATATAATGAAAGAAGTTAGGTAAATATTAAGTACAATAGAAAAAGTTATTTATATATAAATTGGTTATGTTTAACCGTTTTATTGTAAATATTTTAGAAATTTTTTTTTAAATAATATTATATGTAAATTAATTTATCGGTTTTTTTATATAAATTATTTTATTATATATATTTAACTATAATTATAACTATAATTACAATATTTTAACATTTTAATTTAATTACCATACAATTAATTATTTTATATTTATATTAAAAAATAATTTTAAATAATTAATATATTTAAATTTTATTTTTTATAATATATTAATTAATTTTACTTTTAAATAAATATGGTTATATTTATTAAAAAATTAATTTATAAATAAGAAAAATTAATTTATAAATACAAATAACTTTTTTAAAAATTTATTTTATAAAGAAATTTTTATGTTATTTAATAATTTAAAATTTTTATATATATTTAAAATTAAATTTTATAAAACATATAATTTTTTAATTAAATATAAT
Organism: Entonaema liquescens; assembly: GCA_902805475.1. Taxonomy (NCBI): domain Eukaryota; kingdom Fungi; phylum Ascomycota; class Sordariomycetes; order Xylariales; family Xylariaceae; genus Entonaema; species Entonaema liquescens. Next base: position 111,562 of record CADCSX010000015.1, on the reverse strand, counting down.
AAATAAAAATTAAAAAAAAGTTAAAATAAATATTTTTATAAATTATTTTATTATATTTGTTATTTATAAAATTTTATATTTATTTAAAAAATAAAAACTATATTTTAAAATATAAAATATTATAAAATATATAATATTTTTAAATTAATAATTGTTATTAAAAATGGTTAATACATATTAAAATTAATAAAAGTTTTTTTATAAAATAAATTTTTAAAAAAGTTATTTATAATTACGTTTTAATTAAAAATAATTATATTTATAATTAAATATTTTATAATAATAACATTTTTAATATAAAATAAATAAATATTTATATAATTATTATAATTAAGCATATTTAATAATATAAATATCTTTAAAATTAATTATATTTTTAATAAAATATAATTAAATATTAATACTTATAAATAATTTTTCTTAAATATTTAATAATATATTTAATAAATTTAATTTTTAAATTCTTAACTTTATTACAATAATATAATTAACTATTAAAGGCTTAACTTAACTTAAATAAAATTAACCTATAAATAAACCTTAAATTTAAATAATTTAAATAATGGTATGTTAATTATTTACAACCGTTTAATAAGATAATTTACGTAGAAAAATTAACAAACCAATTTACATATAATATTATTTTTTCTTTTATAATATATTTAATTATTTATACCGTACGTAACTTCCTACTCATTACTTTAATAATAAACTTGAAATATATATTACTATTAACTTTTTTTTTTTATATTTAATATTTTTAATTTTTTATAAACCGTATATTTTAATATACTTAAAAATAATAAATAAAAAAAAAAACTATATATTATAATTTATAAATTTCCATAAAACTTTATATTTATAAAATAATTTAAAAATAACTTACATAAAACTTTATTTTCATATATATATTTTACCCATTTTTATATATAAAAATTACAAAATAAAATTAAATAATTTTTAACTTTTTAAATTATTACCATTTTACTTATAATATTATTACAATTTTAAACTTATATAATTTTACCATCCTCCATTTAAGCACATATTAATTATTAAAAATTATTTAATTTCAAAATTAAAATTAAATTACTTATAAAGAAATCGGGATATAAAATAATATTATAAAATTTAATAAATATTATAATTAACTTTAATTTAAAATTTTTTAATCTTAACTATAAAATTTTATTAACCTTAATAATTTTTAATATTTTTTAAATATAAATATAATAATTAAAACGGATTATTAACTTATTAAATAACTTTACATTTCCTATTTATAATAATTTAAAAGTTTAACATATTAACATATTAAAATTAGTTAAATAAACTAATTAATTATTCCCTTTTTTTTTAATTTATAAAAACTTATTAAAATATTCTTTATATTTATTTATAAATCCTTCATATAAAAATATAATTTTATTATTATTTATAAAGTTTTTAAAATATTTTTTTTTTATTTAAAATAAATAATTATTTTTTTTATAAATGTTAAATAATTTATCAATTATTTCTTTTCTTTATATTTAATAAAGGTTTAATAATAAGTTGTAAATTAAATATACCATTTATAAAAATATTTTATTTATTCTCGTATTTTTAATATAATATATTAAAAATTTTTAATTAAACCTTAACTTTTTTCCAACTTTTAAAGTAACGTTTTTTTCCTTATTTAATTTAACTTTTAACTAACATACGAATCTTTAAAATTCTTTTATTATTATATATAACTATTTTTTTAAGTTATTTAATAACTTAAAAATAAGATAATATTTAAGTTTGGAGTTATTTAACTTTAAAAAAATATTTATATAAAAATGCGATAATTAAATGTTATTTTTTTAAATATAGGTAAGTATAACTTATAAAGATTTTAAATTACTTTTTTCAATTAATTTATTATGAATAAATATAATTTATAAAGGTCTCTTATTAATTCTTTTAATTGATTTATTATAAGTAAGTATAATTTGTGAAAATCTTTTAATAAATATAATTTATGGAAATTTTTTATTAATTTTTTTAATTAATTTATCATGGGTAAATATAATTTATAAAGATTTTTTATTAATTCTTTTAATTAATTTATTATAAATAAGTGTAATTTATAAAGATTTTAAATTACTTTTTTTAACTAATTTATTATAAATAAATGTAACTTATAAAGATTTTTTATTAATTCTTTTAACTAATTTATCATGGGTAAATATAACTTGTAAAGGTTTTTTAATAAATATAATTTATGGGAATTTTTTATTAATTCTTTCAATTGGTTTATCATAAGTAAATATAATTTATAAAGGTTTTTTATTAATTTTCTTAACTAATTCATTATAAACAAATGTAATTTATAAAAGTCTTAAATTATTTTTTTTAATTGGTTTATTATAAATAAATATAACTTATAAAAATTTCTTATTAATTTTTTTGATTAATTTATTATAAATAAATATAACTTATAAAGATTTTTTAATAAATATAACTTATAAGAATTTTTTATTAATTTTTTTAATTAATTTATTATAAATAAATATAACTTATAAAAATCTTTTATTAGTTTTCTTAATTAATTTATTATAAACAAATGTAACTTATAAAGGTTTTAAATTATTTCTTTTAATTAATTTATTATAAACAAATGTAATTTATGAAAATTTTTTATTAATTTTTTTAACTAGTTTATTATAAGTAAGTATAATTTATAAAAATCTTTTAATAAATATAATTTATAAAGGTTTTTTATTAATTTTCTTAATTAATTCATCATAAATAAATATAATTTATAAGAATTTTTTAATAAATATAATTTATAAGGGTTTCTTATTAATTCTTTTGATTAATTTATTATAAATAAATATAATTTATAAAAGTTTTTTATTAATTCTTTTAATTAGTTTATTATAGGTAGGTATAATTTATAAAATTTTAATATAATTTTATTTTTTTATTTTTTCTGTAAAAAGTTTTTAATTTAATAATATTTTATTATTATTTATAAATTTTATTAAATCATTAATAATATTATTATTATTATTTGGGGGTTTAGAATTAATAAATTTGAATTTATTTTTATTTTTAGAATTGGTGATAAATGTATTATTTAATAATAAAAATATATTAGTTAAAATATAAGAATTGTTTGTAAATAGTAAAATAAATTAAAATAATTTATAATTATAATTATAATTATTAATAAAATTAAATAATATTAAAATATAATTTAATAAAAAAAAATATTAAATAATTAAATAAAATTAAAAATAAATATTTTTTTAATTTTAATTTTATAATTTAAGTTTTTAAATATAAAATAAAATTTTTATATTTAAAAACTTTATTTTTAAATTTATATCCTTTTTTAAAAATTAAATTTTTTTTTTTTTTATTTTAAAAATTTTATATTAAGTTAATTTATTAAAATATATAAAGATTAGGGTAATAATCTTATATAATATTTAAATAGGTATTGTTAAAAAATTAAAAAAAGTTAAGTATATAATTTAATTATAAGTTGTATTTTTGAAATTATTAATATTTTATTTTTATAAATGTATTAAAGATTTACGTAAATAATAATTATATAAATAAAATAAAATATATTAATTAAATAATTATTATGAAATAATATGATATTTTAAATTAATATAAATAAAATATAAGTATTATTATATATATGGGAATTTATAAAGTAAAGTTAAGGTGGATTATAGTAATTTTTTAATTTTAACTTTGTAAACCCTTTTTTTAATATTTTTTAAATGAAAGTTATTAAGTTTTAATTATAAGTATTATGTTTATCCATTAAATTTAACTTTTTTTAGTTTTAATTATTTTTGGTTTTAAAATTAATTATTATATATTTTATATTTTTATATTATAATTAATTAGGTTTTACGAACAAGTTTTTTTCTATTTTAATATTTTTTAACTTTGAAATTTATAAGTTTTAACTATATTATTAAATTAAATTTAAAATTAATTTTTAAATTTATTTTTATTTTTTATTTTATTAAATTTTTACGGTATTTTATTATATAATATCAGTAAGTTTTATAAATGTCTTGTATTTTATTGTTTTAGTTTTTTATTAATATTTATTTTATAAATTATTTTTTATAATTAAATTATATATTATATAATAATATAAAAATTTTTTTATTTTTAATTTTTACTTATAATTATTTAAAAAAAATAACTATTTTATAATTTTTTTTATAATTTTTAATTTTAAATTTTTTACGAAAATTGTGAATTTAAATTATAAATTGTATAATTTTAAATATAAGTTTTTTTTTTTATTTTTTTTTTATTTTTTATTTATTTATTATTAATATAATTATATTTATATTATAAATGAAATAAAAAATTATTTGTATAATAAAACTTATAAAATAATAATAAAAAATTAAATTTAAGAAATTTAAAATATTATATAATAATTATTTTATATTTATAAAATTTAAATTAAATTAAAAAATTTTTAATTTTCTTTATTTAATATAAAATTTATTTAATATTTTATATTATTTAACCCAAGTAAATTTATATATAATATATATTTTTACATTATAATTATGTTATAAAATATATAAAAACATTTTAAAATAACTTATAATTAATAAAATAACTAAAAACGCGGGTGTTTAAATAAATATATTTTTTAAATATTAAAATTTTAAAGAAAAGATATTTAATATTAACGTTTTTTCTTAATTAATTTATATAATAAATAATTTAAAGTTAGAAAATTGGTTTATTTATTTATTATATTTTTTAATAAAATATTAATTTTTTTAAATTACCTTTTTTATAATATATTTTATAAGAGATTTATAATATATTAAATAAAGATATTTTTCTATTTTTACGTTATTAATTTAAACCTGAAAAAAAAATATTTTAAATCTTTTTTTTATATAAAATTAATAAAGTTATAGTTTTATTTAAAAAAGCTTTTTGTTTATTAAAAGATTTGGTTTTTCTGAATAATGTATTTAATTTTTAAGTTTAATACATTAGTTAAAATATTTATTTTTAATAATAATTTTAAAATAAAGTAGATATGGATTAGTTATAAGTGTTTATTAATCATATATAATTTGGCGAATAGGTATTAAGGGTAGTTTAAAATAATTATATATGTTTAATTAAGGCTGTTATAAAAAATATTATAAAGTTAAACGTAGGGATAATTATATTATTTATCTTAAATATTTATAAAAACTTAAATCAATATGTTTTTTTATATATAAATTTGGGATAAGATAATTAGGAAAAATATATATAAATAATAAAAAAAATATTATTTTATATATAATATATAAAAAACTAATTAAAAGAATAATGTTTATTTTTTAAATTAATATTAGATTAAAAACGTTTTAATAAAAAAATGAATATTTTAATTGGAAAATATATAATATTTAAGTTATTATGTAATTTGATTAAAGTTTTAGATATTATATATTTAAATATGTGGATAATATTAATGGATTATTTTTTATTAAATAGTTATTATAATAATATATTAATTAATGCATTAATTATAATAAGTATTTGATTTAATTTTAGTTGGGTTAAATTTAGTAATTATATGATAATATATTTAATTTTTATTAAAATTATAAAAATTTTTATGTATTATAAGGTAATTTTTTAAGTAGAAAATAAAGTTAATAAAGATTAAAAATAAAAAAACCTTAACTTTAAAAATTAAAAGAAATAATATATAAATTAAAATTTAATAAATTAAATATTAATAAAAAACAACTATATTAAAAAAATAAGGTAATTAAGGTTTTTAAAATAGGTATATTATATTTTTATTTACGGGAAAAAGATAGCATTAAATATATTAATAAATAATAATATTGTTTAAGAGGATAAGTGGTAATGTTTAAAATATTAAACAATTAATATATTAATAGGAGATTTAAAAAGTATAGTATAAAAATTAATAATTAAAATTTAAAAATTAATAAATTTATTATTATTTTTGTAAAAAAATTTAATTATAAATAACTTTTAAGATTATTTATAAATTAATTAAGAAGATTTATATGATAATTAATTTAATAAAAATTTAAATTATTTTTTTAGTAAATATAATTAAGATAAATGGTTTATTAATAATTAAATGGAATTAAAAGAATGGTTAATATAAGATAAAAATTTAAAAAATAAATAGTTTTAAAAAAAGCTGCGGATGGTAAAAATAAAAATTTTAAAAAAATATTAAGTAGAAATTAATAATTTTTAAAAATAGATTTTAATGCTTATATATTTAATAGAAGGGTAATTAGCACAAAGGATAGAGATTTTAGGTATGTGTTTTTATAATATAAAGTAAAGTAATATTTGTAATATTTTTATAAATTGAAAAATAGTTATTTTTATAATTAACTATTATAAAGGTTTTTAATATATTAATAAGCTTAAAGTTATATATTGTTATTTATTTTAAAAAATAAAATAATTTTTAATATAATATTTATAATTAATTTTACTATTTTAATATTAAATAAAAGGTATTATATAATATAATTATTAATTTAATCCCTTTTTATAATTTTATAATATTTTAAGTGGGAATAAAAAAAATATAAAAGATATATATAAAATAATTTCTTTTAATAATATTAAAATTATATTTAATAAAAGTAAAAAATATATAAAAAATAATTTTTAAAATTTTTTAAAAATAATTAAATATTTAAAAAAATATATAAAAATTTATTTTAAATAAAATATTAATATTATAAATTAATAATATATTATAATAATAATAATTTATTAATATTTATTAAAAAATTATTAAGTATTTAATATTAAAAAAGAAAATAAAAATAGTATTAAAGATAATATTTTTAATTTTTAAGTAATTTATTTTATTTATATAATTAAAATAATATACGATTAAAAAATAATATAAGGTAAATTAAATATTAATAATAGGCGGAAAGAATTTCGAACCGTTAATATTAAATAGTATTAATTTTTAAATTTTAACGAATTTAATAAAAATTGGGAAATAATAAAGGAAAACATTAAAAAAACCTAAATTAAATAATTTTAATAGTTTAAAAAAATAAATTTTCTTAAAAATTTATATTAAATAGTTAAAAACGATATTGTAATATTTTGTCTCAGTTAAAAGGACATATTTTAAGCAATTATTAAAGTTAAAATTTTATTATTTAAATATAAAGTATTAATAAAAAAAAAAATTTATCTTTTATATTATTAATATATTATAAATTTTGTAACATTATTATTATTATTTTATTTTTAATAATATTATTAAAAAATATTTAATATTAATGTTAAAAATACGGTATTTACATTTAAATTTATAATTTCTATATTAAAATAAGTAAAAATACCTTAATTATTTTAATTATATTAAAATCCGCTATTTTAGATGTTTTTAATATATATTTAAATATATTAAAAAATATTTATTAATTTAACCAAATAGTATTAAATAAATATTATATAATTTTAAATATTTGGAAAATTAATACTTATTTTTACAAAGATTTTTTAAAATTAAATATAATTTTAAAAAAAGTAAAAGTATAACGGATTTTCCTAATAATTATATTATTAATAATAAATAAAGATTATTTATATTAAGCTTTTTTAATCCATAAAATTAATATAAATTTTTATTAAAGGTTGATAATACGCATAAATATTAAATATAAAATAAAGGAATTTAAAAAATAAAAAAATGTAATAATTGAAAAAATACTTAAAAATATAATAAAAAAAAAAGTAAAAAAAATCTTAAAAATATTAATAAGAAAATTAATTATATATTATAAAATTAAAACGTATATAAAAGATATAAAGATATTTTTATAATACTTTACTTATTATAATAATATTAATATAAATATAAAAAAAAAAACTATTATAAATAAATAAATAAGTAATTTTAGATTTTAAATAATTACGGTAATAAATGTCTTAAATATAGAATTAAATATATTAAATATTTAGGTTGTTATTTATATAATATTGCCAAATATTTTAAATAAATTTATTTAAAAAAACAATTAAATTAGAAAAAATAAAAACTTTATTAATTTTATAATAATTTGTTAAAAAATAATAATTTTTAATAATAATAATTTTTATTGTTAATTAAAAATAATAAAATATTTAAGAAATTAAATATGTTAATAAATAATAATAAATTGTATAATAAATAAGCGTATAAATTATATTTATTATTTAAATAGTAGAAAGTCTTATAATAAATATAAAATAACGTATAAAATATTAAGATAAAATATGGTAAAAGAAATATATATTAATAAAGATAATAAAAAAAATAAAAATTAAGTAATTGAATAATAGGTTAAATGGATTTGAATTAAAAGATTTATGGTTATAAAATGTTTTAAAATAAAGATAAAATTTAATATAAAAAACTAAAATAAATTTATAAGGTTTTTTTTATCTTTAAATAAAATTTATTTAATATTTTATTATAAGTTTTAACCGAAACATAATAATATCGTTGTTATTTATAATTTTAATTTAAATTATTATAATAACATTTTTAAATTATAAAGTAATAAAATTTTAAAGGATAGTAAAAAAATCTTAAAATAAAATTTAAATAATTATTTAATTTATTTTTAATATTAGTATTTATAAATTATATATAATGGTTAAATAAAAAATTAGAAAAGTAATAAATAAGTTTATAATAATATTTTAATATGTTATTAATATAAGTAGGAAAATTTAATTTTAATAATAATAATTTATTAATATATAAATTTAAATAAATTTAAAATAATTATATAATATTTTTAAAAAATAAAAAATTTAAATAAAAAAAATATAAATAAAATGTTAAATTATAATATTTAATTATTTAAAAAAATAAAATAAATAAATAATAAAGTTAATAATATATATTAAATTTATTATTAGGTAATAAAAAAAATAATTAAAAAAGAATAATAGTAAAATAAATATTAAATTTTATAATAATTTAATAAAATTTATATATAATAATATTAAATTAATTTAATTTAATATAAATTTTTTTAATAATTCTTTATTTTTTATTTTAATTAAAAAATAAGAATATAAAATATATATATATACTTTTTATTTAAATAAAAATAAGATATCTTTTTTAACATTATTTTATTTATTTTTACCTTTATATTTTAATTTAAAATAAATTTTTTATAATGTTTTATAAAATATTCGATTATTTTATTTTTTTATTATTTTATTAAATATAATTTATTAATATTATAATTTTTTATAGTATTTTATTATATTTTATTTTTATTTATTTTCCTTTATAAATAATATAAAATATGGTACGTTTATATGAATTATTACGCGGATGTTAAATATAATTAATCTTATATATATGGTATTTGTTATTATAATTGTTTATAATATTATTTTTAATATTTAATTTTTTATATGCGTTTTTTTTCTTTTTTTTATGTTAATTTTAATATAATATAATAAATATTTTAATTATTTATTTACGGTTTTTGTTTATGTAATAATATCGTAATATATAATTATTTTATTTATAATATAAGTGGTTAGTAATTTTATAATAATTTTAATTACGAGATTTTAATAAAATATTTATTTTATTATACAATTTTATATTTAAATTTATTTTATAAAAATATTTTATATTAAATATAAAGATAATATAATATAAATTAACTTACGTGGTAAGTTGGTAATAAAACTTTATTTTGTATAATTAAATTTAAGTAATATAATAAAAATTATTTTTATTTTATATCAGTAATATTATTATTAAAAAGATTTAATTATACGTTAATTTAGTTAAAAACGGGGTTAATTTATATAAAATCTTTACAAAACCATTTAAATATTACGTACAATATATTTAAAATTATATAACATTTATTTATTATTATATAATTAAATTAATTTTTTTTTCCAAATAAAATTTACAATTTATAAAAATATATATTAATAGTTAATGTTAATGTAATATTATTAAAAATATAATTATAATTATAATATTATTAAATGCGTAATACATTAATAATATAAATAATAAATTTTTTTTATTATTTATATCTTATATTTAAACAATAATAAAATAACTTTAAATAATAATTTATACCACCTTTTCCTATTTTAAGTAAAAATAAATATGGTTTTTTATTATTATTTAACAATTAAATAAATATAATTAGTTAAATTATTCAAAACACTTAATATAACATATTTTTTCTATTTATTATATTAATTTAAATTATTTTTATTAAAATATTATATAATTTTATACGTTTATATTTTAATAACTAATATTTCTATATATTAATAATTTAATATTAATTTTAATATTATTTAATATTTTAAATATTAAAAATTATAAAGTATAAATTAATTACTTATAAATTATATAATTTATATATTTTATTTATTTATTAAAAATTTTATTTTTTTTATTATTTTTTTCTTTTTTTTAACAGTATAAAATAATAATATAAATCTTATATTATAAATTATTATATTATTATAAAAGATATTATAATTTAAATTTTATAGCGCGAAATTTTATTACGTTTTTTTTATTTTTATTTATATTAGTATTATTAATAATATATTTAATAATTAGGTATTTTTAGGTATTTTTTATTAATAATTATATATTAAAGTTATTAATAATTTTATATAATTTTAAATATAAATTTAATTAATTGGTTTTTTAAATTAATATTTTAATTTTTTATTAAAATGATAAAATTAATAAAATTAATTAAAAATATTATATAATAAATTTGTTTATTTTTTATAATAAATAATAATAAATTATTTTATGTTTATTTAAATAATTATATCTTTTATAATAAATTAATATAAATATAATTATTTTATATTTTATAAAGATATTTTAAAAGTTAATTTATTTTATATTATATATATATAATTTTAATAATTTTATATTTTTTATTAATTAATTGTTTATTATAAGTATTAATATTAAAAAATAATTATAAAACTTTTTTATATAAGTATAGTATATTTTGAAAATTTTTAATTTAATTAATTTTAAATTATTTTTTATTCAATTTTTATTAAATTATAAATTTATTATTATTTAAATTAAATAATATAATATAATCGTTAATATGTTATTAATTACAAATGTTATAAATAAATAAATAACTAAAGTATTATTTAGATAAGTTATTTTATAATTTTTATTAAAAAATAATAAAAAAAAAAACTTATCTATTAAATTCTACGTTTCACTAACTATCATATATAATATATTTTATAGATTAATTATATAAAATTAAATAATTAATACCAAATATAATTAATAAATAATATATTATAAAAAAAAGGTAAATTATAAAAATATTAATTTTAAAATTAACATTTTTAAATACGTTAAATGTTAAGATTTTAACTTTTTCTTTAACATTTTCTTTAACAATATGGTGGCATATTATCCTATCCCGCTCAATTACTATATGGTTATAAATAAAAGCGTAAAAAATTTTAAAAATACTTATATAACATTATATATAATTTTATAACTTAATTTAATTATAATTTAATTATATTTTTATAATAATTAAAACGTTAAAAAAAATATTATTATAATAAGATTCTTATAAAAGGTAATTTAATAAAATAATTTATAAATTTAAATATATTTTATTTAAAATTTTAACTAAATTATTATTTATCTGTTATATTATACTGATTTTGGTAATTATATTTAATATATTATTAATCTTTATTTAAGTAAATATAAATTTATATTATAAATAACCTTTATTTAATTAATTTCGTATTTATTAAAAAGATATAAAAATATTTATACCATTTATATAATAGATGGTTTTTAAATAGTAAGTTGTAAAAAAATAAATATAATTTCTTTTAATTAAAATAGTAAAGTTTAAATAAAATAAATAGTAAATTTTAACTAAAATAAATATATTATAACCTTTTATTTTAATAATAAAAAATATAGTATAAATATTAAAAATAATTAAAAATAATAATTTTAAAGTAATATTATAAATAAATGATTTTTTAAAATTTATAAAATAATATTTTATATATTTTATAATATTAAAAATATATTATTTTTTTTTTTTATAATTACGTTATATTTAAAATAAAAAATAAAATTAAAATATTTTAGTAAAATTTTTAAATATAATATATTTATTTTAATTAAGGTTTAAAATAAAATTTTTTAAATATTATAAAGATAAAATAAAATTAAAATAAATGGTGTATAGGTTTAAATAATATATTATAATTTTTAATATTTTATATTAAATTTTTTATTTATTATATTAATAAAAATATAAAATTTAAATATTATAAAATTTAATAAATTAATATTAATTAATTATTATTTATTATAATAATTTTTATTTATTTTTATATTTTATAATATATTATATAAACTTTATTTTATAATTTAATATATTTGTAAATATTAATAATAAGTATATTAGTTTTTTTAACGCTTTTTTAAAAAATAACTTTATACGGTTTAAACTATTTATTTAAAACTATTTTACTTTAATTTTTCAATTTTAATATTATATTTTAATTTAAATAATTTTATTAAATTTTATAATAATTTAATAAATTTATATATAATAATATTTAAATAGTTTAAATTAATATATATTTTTAAATTATTTTTTTCTTTTTTATTTTAATTAAGAAATGGGAATATAAAATATATAAATATATTTTTTTATTTAAATAAAGATAAGGTATTTTTTTTAATATATTTATAATATATCATTATTTATATATAATTTAATTTATATTTTTATATAATGTTTATGGTAATTATTAAATGATTAAAGGCTTTAAACGTAAGGTAATTATATAAGTGGTTAATTTATTTAGTAAGGATTTAATTGGATAATGTGTATAATTTTAATGTGGGATCTAAACATAAATAGGATAATTTAATTATTTTTAATAAATAATAATAAAATGGAAAAAACTAATAGTATAATAGGAGTTTTTAAATTATACGGTATATATTTATTATATAAATAAATATTAAAAATATAATAAAATTTTATTATTTTTTTATTATTTAAAACCTTTTATTTTTTTTATTTTTTTATTCTTTAATATTTACTGTTTTTTATTAATAATTTTAATTATATTATTATTATAATTATAAATTATAATAGTTTTATTATATTTAATAAAGTATATATTTTTTTTATTAAATTTATAAATATATAGGTAAAAAATGGCAGTTAATTAGTTAATATAAAATTTAAAATATTTTTTTTTATATATTTATATATCTTTAATATATTATTATTTATTATAATTTAAAGAATGTTATTTAATTAAGATATAAAATTAACTTTTTTATTATTATAATTATTTTTAAATAAAGGTATTTAAAATTTTTTTTTTTAATTAAAAAATTATTAATTTATAATATAAAATTATTATATTAAAAGAATTTATTTATTTTTAATATTTTAGAAAAAGATTAAAACGATTATATTTATATTAAATATATAAATAATATTATTAATAAAATTATTATTATATATAAAATTTTATATAACATTTTTATTTAAAAATTTAAATTTTTTTTATAAAATATTATATAAAATTGTTATATAATTTTATTTTCTTTTTATTTATTAATTTTTTGATTTTAATAAAATAATTAATTCTTAACAAATTACAATTAAATTATTTAAGTTATTTAATTTAATATTAATTTATTTTTTTTTTAATAAAATTATAAGGTTTTACCATATTTTATATAATTACCATAAATAATAAATATTTATAATATTTAATATTATTATAAAAAGTTAATATTTCTAAATTTCTTATATTAAATTTATAATTATTTTATATAAATTATTATTTTATTTAATAGATTTTAAATTGGTATTTTTAGTAGAAAAAATAATTTTTTTATAAGTTATATTATTATATTATTTTGAATTAATAAAAATTAATATTTTATAGTAGATTTTTTAAATATAGTTTTTTTTAAAAGGGCTATATATTTATTTATATATATATTATCTTATAAAAAAGATTAATATACGTAAATAAAAGATATTTTTTAAAGAAAAACCATATATTATTTTAATAAATTTTTTAATTTTTTAATAATATATAATTTATTTTTTAAAATTGTTTTAAAATTTCAATTTTTTATTTAAAAATGTTATATTATTGATTATGGGAAATCATAAATTAGAAATTTTATTAGAAAAGTTATAACAATTTTAATTGTAAATATTACCATTTTTGGATTCGTAATTAATATATTAATGTTTTTAAAGGGTATTTATTTAATTATTACATTAACATTTCTTAAATATAATATTTTCTTTAATAGTAAATAATTACAAAAGGTTTAATAAGGTTAGTAGAGTTATATTTAATATTAATATAATAGTATAAGATATTTTTATAAAAATATTAGTATTTTAAATTACGTTAATTATAAAAAACGTAAGTAAATTAAGGAAAAGTTTTCGAATAATTGAAAGATTTTCTTATATAATTTTTATAATATTGGTTTAAATATTATTAATAATATTAAACTTTGATATTGTAAAATTATTAATAAGGATATTAGTATATTATTAATTAAATTTTAAATAAAAAATATCCTTAATATTTAAAAGGAAAATTATATATTAATTTATATTTTAGTTGTTTATATATTTATTTATTACCTTTTAAAATAAGTTTTAGAGATTTATTATTAACTTTATTATACTATAATATATATTTTTTTTTTAAAAATTTATTTAAAATAATTTAATAATTATTAATTTCTATATATTCGTCATTAATAAAAGCAAATACTAATAATTAATTTAATATTATTTTGTATATTTTAATATATTATATTTTGTTTTTTGTTTATATATTTTAAAGTAATTTAAAATTTTATTGGAATTTATTAAGAATTTAATTAATTTAATTATTAAATATTTTTTTTTTTTTTTTTTAATATTATATATATATTTATTATATTTTTTATTATAAATAATATTAATATATATTGCGTTAAAAATAAAAATAAATAATTCTTAATTATTATAATATTTTAAGAATTTCGTAAATGGGATATATAATATATATAAAATATATAAAATTAAATTAAATTTATATAATTTTAATAAGTATTAATAAAAAAATTAAAAAAACGAAAATAAAATAAAAAAATAAATTAAATATAAAAAATCTATTATTATTATTTTACGTAATAATTAATAATTTAATTTAAAAATATTAAACGTATATATATTTTTTATAATAAATCCATTTTTAATTAATTTCGAAACTTTTAGTTTAAAAATATTTAAATATTTAAATAAATTTTTTAATAATTTAATGGGAAAAAAATATCCTTTATATTTATTTTTGAGTTATATTTTTTAATAATGATTTAGATTGTATAAATTAGGTTATATATATATTAAATGTTTTATTACGAAACCTTTTTAATAATTTTAAGAAATTATTATAAAAAAATGGTAAAAAAACTTAAATAAAGTTATTTAACGTATTTAATAGCTAATTAATAAATAATAAATAGAAAGAAAAATATTAATATATATTTATAATGGTTATTATTAATATTAATATAAGGTTAGGGAAATGTATTTTAATTTAAAATTATAATTTTATAAAAAAAGTTTTAAATAAAATTTAATAAAAATAAATATTATAAGGGAAATAATATTTATTTATAAAATATTTATAAAATAAAAAACATATAAATAAAGCTGAAATATGGTATAATATAGATTTATTAAATAATGGAAGAAATTTTTATTTATCTTTTTTATTAAAAAAAATTAAAGTATGGGTTAATTTTAAGGATTTATTTTATGAAAGTTTAAATGATTCTTGTTTTTATTATTATATAAAACTTAAACTGTAAAAATAATAGAAAATTATAAAAAATTATTAATTAAAAAGTAAGTAAGTAATTATTAAATATTAGGTTTTTTAGTTTTTTTTTTTTATTATATTTTTAAGTTTATAATAAAAACGTAAATTTAATTTATTTATATAATAATAATTATTATATAAATTTGTATTTAAATATAATATGTTAAATTGTTTATATTTATTTGATTTTAGTTTTAAATTTTAATAAATGTTTTTTATAATAATAATATAGTAAAATATTAATAATAACTTTTATAAAATTATATTTTAATAGGTGATATAAAGGATAATAGTAGTATTGTTTTTGTTTTTTTTTATGTTATTTTTTTATTTTATTATTTTTAAAAGTTAAAATATTTAATTTTGTTAAATATTAATTAATTTTATATTTCTTTACGAAACGTTTTTAAAAAAAACTTTGTTAAGGTAAAGAGGATATTTAAAATTTTTTTGCTGGTATTATTAAAAATATCGCTTTTATATAAAATTAATATTATTTTATAAGTTTTTTTAAATAAATTGTATTATATTTAACGTTTTAACGGTAATATTAGATAAAGAAAAATTTTTTTACGTTATTTATTATGTGTTTTGGTTTATAATTTATTATAATAAATTTTAATAAGGTTAAACGTTTTTTTATAATTATATATTATAATATTACCTAGTAAACAATTGCATATTATAGTAAGAAAAAGGAAAAAAATAATATTAGAAAATGGAAAAAGTAAATAGTAAAAAATTAAATTATATTATAAAGATTGCGATAAATAATATTATATATATAATATAAAATGTATTTAGTTAATCAATTTATATACAAATTATTTTATTTTATTTTAATTTATTTAATAATAATTTAAAACTTAAACTTTTTTAAAAATACTATTTTTTAATATTTTATTTATTTTTTATTAGTTTTAAGTTTTTTATTTGTTTGTTATATTTTATATTTATTTTTACCTAACGTAGGAATTTATTTTTTTTTTGTAAAATTATATATATTAGAAATATATTAATTTTTATCGGTAATTTTATGGTTATAGTTTATTTATATATTTTTATAACTTATTATAAAGGTTTAAGTTAAAAGTTTTATATATTTAAACTTTTAAAATTTAAATAAGTTATATATAAATTAAAAAAAATTATATAATATTATATAAATCATAATGGATAAGTTTTTTAAAAATATAATAATAAATTATTTAATTTTAATATATAAGTTATTATTAATTCTTTATTTAATATAATATTAATATAATATTAGAAATACCGATAAATATTAAAATAAAATATTAAAAATTTAAATATATATAAAATTTTTAACTCAAACTTTTATAATTTAATATTATTATTTTATTATAATTAATTAATTTATTTTTAATGTAACTTTATTCTTTAACATTAACTTAATTTAGATTTTATATATTTAAAATTATTTATTTAATATATTTAATAATGGTTAAATCATTTTTATTTATTTTTCTTTATATTTTTTATTTTTTTAATTATATTTTACGTTTTTTGAATAATAAATATTTAGTTATATTATTCGTTTGTATAAATGTAAATAAGAATATTTTTATGGTATTTACATAATTTATTAAAATAGATTTTACGTAAATAATTTTTTAAAAAATAAATATTATAATTTATTTTTTATTTATTATTAAGAATATTAATAATTTATTAATGATATAATTTATTTATTATAAAGGTTTAAGTTAAAAGTTTTACATATTTAAATTTTTTAAATTTAAGTAAATTATATATAAATTAAAAAAAATTATATAGTATTATTTAAATTATAATGGATAAGTTCTTTAAAAATATAATAATAAATTTCCTAATTTTAATATATAAGTTATTATTAATTTCTTATTTAATATGGGATTAATATAATGTTAAAAATATTAATAAATGTTAAAATGGGATGTTAAGAATTTAAATATATATGAAATTTTTGGTTTAGACTTTTATATTTATTTAATTATTATAATATTGTTTTATCTTTAATTTATATATAATTATAATTTTTTTATTTTTTTTTTATTTTATATATTAATATTAAAATGGATTTAAAATTTTAATATTAACTTATAATATTTCTTAATGATAGTAAATTTAATAGGATTTAAAAAATTATTTAAATTTTTTATTTTAATTATAACTTAATATATTCATTTCTTAGTTTATATATAATAAATAATGGTTTTTTTTATTATATTTTAATTTATTATATTTATTATATTATTACTAAGAATATTTAAGATGAAACCAAAAATCTTACTATTAAATTATATTTATTTATATTTCTAAATTTTATTATTAAACAATATATATTTAAAAACTATATTATATTTATTAATATTTATTATTTTTATATTTTTAATTTTTACTATATTAATTTTAATTATATATATTTATTATTTATTATTATATTATATTTTATTAATTATTTATAATATTAATTTTTATTTTAAATATTTAACTATATTTTATTATTTTTACTTTTAATTAATAGATTTTCTTTAATAAACTTCTCCTAAAACCTTAAAAATAATTAATAAATAATAACTAAAATTATTATATTAATTCTATTAATAACCTATTTTATACTTTTTACGCCATTATAACATAATTAATAAAACTTAAAAAAGCTTATATTATACTTAACATTATTTAATTATAATTAAAAACCAATTAAATATATTAATTTATTATTATAAAAATACTAAACATTATTTATAATATTATAAATAATAAAATCTAATTTTATTATAATTTTTATACATTATTTAATAAAAACTCTTTTACTCTTATATTAAAATTTAATATTATAAATTAAAGTTAATATATATTAATGGGGTTTTATAAATATATTTTTATTTATTATTATTAAAGTAATAATGGGAATAATAAGTTTTTGATTATTAATGTATTTTTTATTTATAAAAAAAATAATAATTTTTATAATATAATAGTTAAATATATTTGTTATTTATTTTGTAATAATGTATTAATTTTTAATAATAATTTTAATAAAAATAATTTAAATAGTAAATTTATTAATTTAAAAATAATTTTTTATAATAATAATAATAATTTTAAAATATTTTACGGTTATATAAAAATTATTAATAAATTTATAATTAATTTATTAAGCATTTTTTTAATTATTATTATTATAAACGGATTAATTTTTAATAATAATATTGTTTTGTAATTAAAATTTAATTCGTTTAATTTAATTATTTTTAGTTTTATTATTTTTATTATTAATTTAAAAAATAATAATATCATTATTTATATTTTTAATAAAAAAAGTATTTTAAAGATTATTATAAAAATTATTATAAAAACTATTATAATAATTATTATAAAAGTTATTATAAAAATTAAAATTTTTAAAATATTTAACTTAATAAATAAAATATAATTATAAACTATTTTAAAAAATATATAAAATTTATAAATATTTATTATTTATTTTAAATTATATATTATTAATATTTTTAATAAATTTTTAATATATTTTTTTATTTATTATATTATATATTATCGATTAATTTATTATAATATTTTATAATGGAAAATTATTTATTAAATTTAATTTTAAAGTAATTTTATAATTAATAATAATATTTTATTATTTAATAAAAATTCCGTAACTTTAAAAATAATATTTTTTAATTATAATATTATAAAATAATAAATAATTAATAATAATATATTTTATATAAAATGTAACTTTTTAAAAAAAAAATTATTATATTTACTATTATGTAAAAAAAAATTTATTTTTTAAATATTTTTTTATAATATTAATTTCGGAAAATGTTATTACAATTTCGCAAAAAATATATTTATTATAAAAAAGATTTATTTTTTTTATAAAGAAATAATATTATTAATATAATAAAAAGAAAAAAGAAAGAAATTTTCGTAATATTTTATATATTTAATAATTTAAATAAATAAATTATTATAATTATTATATTAATATTTTCGTTATTTTAATTATATTTTACTTTTTAAATTATATAATATAAAACAAAAAATATTAAATTAATTTTAAATATATTATAATAATTAAACCATTATAAATATTGTTTTAATATTATATTAATGGTTTTCCAACTTTAAATTTAAATAAAACTATTAAATGTGAAGTTTTTTATATATATATTTTTAATTAATTAACTATTTAAAAATATAAAAATTTATTATAAATTATTATAATTAATTATTTAAAATTCATTACTTATTAAAACAATATAATACAACAATATTCCTTAATAACTAATAGTAATAATTGTAAGATTTTAACAATTTTTATATATTTTAATTACGTTTAATTTATTTTTAATACGATTATAATTTAAAATTTTTTTTATTTTAATTATTTAATGGTTTTTTTTAATAAATATATTTGTTATTATTATATTAAAATTATTACAAAGTATATTTTAATACGTTTTTTTATATTATTTATAAATTTATTTAAATTAATTGTTTTTTTAAAAAATAAATAAAATGGTTAAAAATTTAAAAGTTTTAATGTGTTTTATAGTTTTTTTTTCGATATTTCTTAACGATATTTAAAATTAAATGTTTTTTATTTTTTATTTTAAAATAATGTTTTTTTATTATTAAATTTTAAATATAATTTAATTATATTTTGTAATTATTATAAAATAATTTATTTATAAATTTATTATAATTATAAAATAATATAATTTTAAAATTATTAATTATTTAAATTATAATTAAAGAAGAAAAAAACATTAGGTTATAATAATACGGGTACGTTTTTTATTAAATTTTTTAATGAATATAATGAAAACTTTATAATAAAATATACATTTTACAGCAATTTATTAGATGAACTTACGGTTTTTAAGCAAAAATCAAGGTAAAAAAGCAATTATTCATTTAAAAACTTAAGATAAAAAATTAATAATAATAATTAAAAAAAGGAAATAAATTAAAAATAACGAAAATCGATTTTATTATAATCGAAATAAAAATATAAATTAAAAATTATATTACGTTAATGTTATAATTAAGTATAATATTAATTATAATTTAAACAGTTAATAATTTTAAAATTATATTATTTTATAATTATAATAAATTTGTAAATAAATTACTTTATAATAATTATAAAATATAATTAAGTTATATTTAAAATCCGGTAACGGAAAAGTATTATTTTAAAACGGGAATTAAAAAATATTTAACTTTAAATATTATTAAAAAAAATCGAAAAAAAAATTATAAAACGTATTAAAATTTTAAAGTTTTTAATTATTTTATTTACTTTTTAAAAAAACAATTAACGTAAATAAATTTATAAATAATATAAAGAAAATATATTAAAATATATTTTATAATAATTTTAATATAATAATAATAAATATATTAATTAAAAAAAGTTATTAAATAATTAAAACGAAAAGGAAAATTTAAATTATAATTATATTAAAAATAAATTAAATCAAAATAAAATATATAAAAACGAAAATAATAATAATAATTAAAATATTTAAAAAATATATAATTTTAAAACGTAATAAATTTGTTATTAAATTTGTTATTATTATTATAATAAAAGAATTAATGGTGAAATATAGTAATAAATAAAAAATTAAAAATATAAAGTTTAAATAAGAATAAGTTTAAACGAAAAAAACGATGAAATTAAAAAAAAAATATTAAAAAAAAAAAAAAATAATAATTTTATAATATATATTAAACAAGATTATATTTATTAAAAATATTATTATTATATATTATTAATAAAATAATTATTATATTTTAAATAAAGAATAAAGTAAAAATAAAGTTATTTATAATTTAATAAAAAATAATATATTAAAAAATAATAAAAAAAACCGTTTAATAAAAATAATAAAATAATTATTAATTAAAATACGGAAATATAATAAAAATAAATTATATAAAAATAATAATAATAACTTTATATAATTAAACGTATTATTTAATTTATTAAAATAATAAAATTTTAATAAAATATAATAACGCATAATATAAACATATAATAAAAATTAAAAACAAATAAAAATAAACTAAGTTTTTTCCGGTAAAAACATGGTTTTTACCCGAAAATTTATTAAAAAATAATATTAATAATGTTTTAATTATAATAAATTAAATATATAAACGTAATAAAATAAAAATAATAATAATAATAATAAATTATAATTAATATTGCGTTTAATTATAATGTTAATATAATATAATTTTTAATTTATATTTTTATTTCAATTATAATAAAATTAATTTTTATTATTTTTAATTTATTTTTTTTTATTATTATTTATTTTTTATTTTAAATTTTTAAATAAATGGTTATTTTTTTACTTTAATTTTTACCCGAGAATTATAAATTTATTTAATAAATTATTATAAAACGTATGTTCCATGATAAAATTTTCGTTATATTTATTAAAAGATTTAATAAAAAACGTGTTTATATTATTATAATTTAATATTTTTTTTAAAAAAAAAATTTATTTATTTTAAATTTTTTAAATTTTGCGGTTTTGAAAAGAAGAAATTAAATAATATATTTTTTAACAAGTTAAACGAAAAGTTTAATAAAAAAATAAAAAAATTAAAAATAAAATTATTAAAGTTTTTAAAATTTTTAAAATTATTAAAAATATTAATAACGACAATAATAATAATAATGTTAAAAAACTTTTTAATAATTCCGAAATTAAAAAAAATAATAACTTTTTTAAAAATAATATTTTTTTTATTATTAATAAATTATTTAATAATAATAATAATTTTTTTAAAATTAAATAATAAATTATATTTAATATAAAAAAATTTTAATTAATTTATTTTTATAATTTTATTATAATAGTTTTATATATATTTTCTTTTATTTATATTTATTAAAATTTTATTAAAAAATTTTTAAATTTAAATTTTTAAGTTTTTTTTTATTAAGCTAATTATTAATTTATATATTAATAATATTTTTAATTTTAAAAATTATTATATAATTTAATTTGTTTTTTTATTATTTTTTATAATTTTTTTATAATGATATTATAATTTAAACGTTTTTAATATTAATTTATTATGTAATTTCTTTTTTAAATTATAAATTTTATATATTTTATTATTATATAATACGTTATTTTTTTTATTTATATTAATATTATAATATTTTTATTTCAGATATTTTTTATTTAAATAAAAATATTTTTAATTTTATTTTTTTATATGTATTTAAATTAATATTAAAACTTTATACTTTTTTAACAATTTATAAATTTTTTTTAACCATTTATTTTTTAATGGAAATTTTAATATAATTATATTTTAAATATATTTTTAATTTTATTTCGTTTTTTATATTTATAATATTATTTCTTTTAAAAAATTACCTTTTTTCTATAATTCCGTTTATTTTTATTTTATTTATAAATTTTTTTTAAATTTTTTACCGGAATAATAATAAAAAAACCTCGCGGTTTACCTCGTTTTTCTTTATTAAATTTTAACTTTATGTTTATAATTTTTAAAACTATTTTAAAAATTTTTTTTTTATTTTTTTCATAAAGTTATTTTCGTTATTATTTTTCTTTTCGAATTTAATTACTTTTTTATCCGAATATAAACTTAATAAAAAATATTTTATTTCGTTTTTTATATATTTAATTAACATAATTTTATATGTTTTTATTATTTCCCGAAAATAAATTAATTATATTTTTTTAATTTTATTATTATTTTATTTACTTTATTTTTTTACTTAATATATATTATATAATTACCCCGTATATTATAACGTTTTTTATGATTTTTATATATATTTATTTTATTTTTATATAAATATTATTAATTTTAAAAAAACGTATTATTATTTTTCCATTTTTACTTTAATATTTTTATTTTAAAATAATTAATTTTATATATATTATTATAAATAACATTAATTCGGTAATAAAAAACGTATTAAATTAATAATAATTATAATGGTTTTATATTAATAAATATTTTTTCGCGTATATAAATTTATTAATATTTATTTATAATTTTTAATAAATTTTATTTTTTTATAATTTTTTATTATATATTTTCTTTTATTAATTAAATTTTTTATTATTTATTTAATAATATTTTTATAAAATTTTAATTTTTAAAATTATTAATTTTATAATATTTTATATAATTATATACGTGCGTTTTAAAATAAAATAAATAATAAACGTAACGTTTATTTAATTAATTAATTAAAATAATTTAATAAATTAAAAAATTTAATGAAATAAATTTAAAAATTACGATCGTATATTAATAAATTTATATAAAAACATATATAATATTTATATAATTTTTATAAATATAACGTTTTTATATAATTAATAAATACGTACGTAAAAATAATAATAATAAAATAATAATAAATAAATAAATAAATTAAAATTTAATATATTAATAATATTTAAAAAAAAATTATTTATTATTAAAAAACGGGAAAAACGCGTTTTTTATATAATTTAAAATATATAAATATTTTTTTTATTAAATACGTATTATTATATAATACGTATAATTATTATTTAATTATTATATATAAAATAATATAATTATTATTAAATTAATATTATTTTTATTTAAAATATAATTATATTTTTATTTAATTTATAAATTAATTAAAATAAATAATTAATATTTTTAAAATATATTTGTTTTTTAAAAAAATTATAATAATAAAAAAAAGAAATTTACATAAAGTTTTTTTTTAAAAATAACCAACTCGGTTAAAACAACATTGACAATTAATTATCATGCGATTAAACGTATATGACGGTATATGGATAAGTATGTGGCTTGCGCTTTATCTCGAATCAAACTTCTTTTTGGTTGTGGAATTCGAGTAGTCAAGTATTGGGTGTATATGAACAACAGACCAAGGCCATCTAGTATGAACATCTAGACTCGTCTTCCAATATAAACTCAAAGGTTTGTTTGCTATTATACAAAAAATTACCCACGCAGCAAACACTTGCAGACCTTCCTTTTATCATGTATGTTTACCAGGTAGCTACAGTCAGGAGCATAGGTAGGAATAGGTAGTTGTAGCACTGAAGTTTTTTTTTTTTTTTAATTGCTAGTGCTACGTAATAGTACTAAATGAAGAAGATTATTATTTCTGAGAAGCACGTCCTCACTTTCAGAATTGATTTGTCAAACTTAATAGGTACCTAATCTTCTCCTCTATCTTCATGTAGATATTACGTGCATTCATACTAGGACAATAGACTTGAACGGATGTTCCCGTGTTGCATCTGGCTCATATCCCCAGCCAAGCTTCTCCTAGGGACCTTCTGTGATCAATAAATCCATTGCAGGTAGGGGTTACGAAGAATATCGGGGAAGCCGGCGTCGCTGGTGTAGTTTCACGCTCAAATACCAGTAGTATATCAGTGGGACTTTCGGCGGTATTACTGCTTGGTATTACGTCCTCCTTCTTCTCGCTCTTGCTTGCGGACGCCCGAAGAGGTGGAGTTTATATCCATCGTCATGGCACTAAATTATCTGATCGTCCACGATAGGAAATGTCTCCATGGTCGAGGGCATAGATAGATCTACCAAGTGCTCGTATAACTGGAGACGTGCTGTCGCAATTGCCATTAGCCTTACTCTAGAGGGTCGGGTTCTTGGAAACTTGGCAGAAGACTTCCAGGGATATAAGTTCGAAAGACGGGGTTGTACGGCATAAGACACGGCAAGGTCATTGTCCAATAAGACCATGCGATCTGCGTAAAGGAGCGAAGCCTTTGCTACATCATATGGGCAAAAGGTATTTGACGGATTTTTATTCTAACCTACTTGGTCCAAGTAAGTACCATACCCTCATCGCAACTACCTATATTACGAAAAGACTTCGGGCCTCGGGCTAATTGCGGCCTCTCCACACTCCACACTCCACAGAGAACTCCAAAGGGGTTTCGGGTTTCTCTCCACACTTAGGACCCCCCCCCCGGATTCCTTAGCTCCTAAATTACTACCAGGGGTGGGAATGCGACGAATCTTTGGTAAAGGTGAGGTATCAAGGTAGTAACCGTGACCGCCTTGGGCGGCGAGGGAAAACGTTTGGAACCCAGCCAGCTGATAATTCTTATAATTAATAAATAGTACGGTGTCGCCCTCTGCTGAGACAAAACTCCCGAGTTCTCGGCTCAAGACACCACCTACTTCTCTACCGCAGGGACACAATTCCTACCGTGACACCCGTGACTACGTAGAGTCTCGCCAATATACAAGATAGTACGCGGCCTTGGGATTCCTTATACACTGGTTCGCGAATTGCCAAGATGGGCTTCAAGGAGTTCGTCAAGCGTCGTTCTCTTCGGGCTAGAGACGACAAACGCACCAAGGCTGCCGAGCTGACTCTGCGAGAATCGCTCTATCCGATCTGTCTAGTTACGGTTTTATTCTTCCTATGGGGATTTAGTTATGGTATGTAACAATAGCTCTGCGCGACAATTGGCGATGGTCATACAAGTCTACGATGGCGTGTATCATTCCAGCTAACTTATTGTAACTAGGTCTGCTCGACACGCTCAACAAGCACTTTCAGAACACGCTCGGTATTACCAAGTCGCGTTCGTCAGGTCTACAAGCTGCCTACTTCGGGTACGTCTACCTCGCTTGGGAGACACGCGCGAGGTCATTGCTAATAGTCTAGCGCAGCGCTTATCCCCTCGCGTCTCTCGGTCATGCCAATTGGATTTTGCGTCACTATGGTTATCGGGCTACATTTATCTGGGGTCTCTGTCTATATGGTACGTGTATCGTTTACGTGTGTATCAGAGCACGGGCTTGTCTTGACTGACTGGGAGTATCACAGGCATCGGTGCGTTGATCGCTTTTCCATGTATCCTGGCGAAATCCTTCGCTGGGTTCTGCATGGCCATCTTCGTCATAGGGAATGGCCTCGGCTCTCTCGAGACTGCCGCGAACCCGTACATCACCGGTGGGTCTTACAGTTCCATAAAATATGATAATTATGCTGACATGTATGAAAAGTCTGCGGGCCGCCTAGGTACGCCGAGATGCGCATCAACATATCTCAGGCCTTCAATGGTATCGGTACTGTGGTAGCTCCCGTGCTGGGCTCCTACGTCTTCTTCACGTTTGACGACGCGACGGCGCTGCGGAATGTGCAGTGGGTGTACATTGCGATTGCCATCTTCGTATTCGTGCTCGCCTTCGTCTTCTTCCTCTCCGAGATCCCCGAGATTACGGACGCCGACATGGCATACCAAGCTACGGAGACGCACGCCAACGCTGACGACAAGCCCTTCTGGAAGCAGTATCGTCTCTTCCACGCGGCTTTCGCTCAGTTCTGCTACACGGGAGCCCAGATCGCCATCGCCAGCTACTTCATCAACTACGTGCGCGATACTCAGCCCTCCGCCGATGATGCCACGGCCTCGCGCTTTCTCGCAGGTGCTCAAGGAGGATTTGCTGCTGGTCGCTTCTTTGGTGTGTTCTTGATGAGATACATACGCCCGCGTTGGGTATTCCTAGCTTTCCTGACTTTGTGTATCGTGTTCATCGCACCGTCCATAACGCAGCGCGGCTGGACTGGTATGTCGATGCTTTACGTGACGCTGTTCTTTGAATCTATCTGCTTCCCGACAATTGTGGCGTTAGGAATGCGAGGGTTGGGCCGCCACACGAAGCGCGGCTCCGGCTGGATCGTCGCGGGAGTTATGGGCGGCGCGTGTGTGCCCCCGTTGACGGGTGTCGCAGCTGATGCGCAGCAGACTGCGTTTGCCATGGTCGTTCCTCTGTGCTTCTTTGTTGCGGCCTCGTCCTATTCTATTGCCGTGAACTTCGTCCCCGCGTATAGGGATCCCGCGGACGCGTTTTCGACGACTGAGGTTGGGCTAACACGACAACACCCTGGCATTGACGAAGAGAGCGGCAATGAGGCTGGCGTGATCGGTGATGAGAAGATTGCCCACACTGAGATCGAATCGTAGATACCCTTTAGTCAGAATACTTGAAGATTAGCGGATATGTCGTGCCTAGGGGGTAGAAGTAAAAGTGAGTCTCATAGCAGGGAAGGAGTGGTAACAAACAAGTCTACATCATGTTCTAGTTGCGGGCGTGGCACAGGCTACCTATATCTTCGGTATAAATAAATCTTGAAACTTATGGAAGGTATTCGCGTATTTGGATTTACCTCTATAGTATAAACATTAAAAATCTGCTCGCCTGGGGTGAGTCTGTTAATAAGAGAAGGTCCCATATGCATGCACCATGCTAATCCCCAAGCCCTGTATAACAGCCTAGCCAATTTTCCTTCAGCGCCGAGCCCTAGAGTTATATAGGACGTATATAAAGAACAGTAGATCGTGTGGGTATAACCAATAAACGCCTGACGAGATCATCGTATCAATACACCAACCAAAGAGTCATAAACTATCATCCCCGTATCCGACAAAACCCAGCGGCGATATACTCTTGCGTACCCGTTCATCGCGACAACTATTCAAACTTCGATACAGCATCGTAGTGCAATATACCTACGTATCATGTCCTGGCGAAGAGCTGATGGTCGAGTTCTTCTTGTTCAACCTCGCGGCGGTCTGTCCGACTGCTAGATCCGGAGATCCGTAGTATCCGTGCAGCTCGTTGATCTCAGCAAGAGTCCCGAGAGGTTCTGCTGCCTGCGCCGCGCCATCGCCGCGTGTGCCTCGCGAGTTGCCGGAAGGATCGCTAGACCGCCTGACTTGAACTTTGGGAGGAGGACGTGTCGAGCTGTTAGATCGTCGCCTCGCTGCTTCGAGAGCGTCGGGACTCCCTAATTCGGAAACGCCGTGCGCGCTGAGGATGCTGCCGTCTAGCTCGCTCGCATCGCTGCATTGGCGTACGTGCGTCCGAGATGCTTCGGAGTCTACGCTGGGCCTTTGGATGAAGAAGCCGTTATCGTGACGTGCGCCGTAGGAATCTAAGCTAGACTGGCGACCGTCAGATTCGCCGGATCCTGCAAGCTGTGCAAAAGTTCCAGCCCATGCGGGCGGCGTCGTCGAGGCGTTGGAACCGTAGTAGTTTGGTGTTTCCGAACGGGATTGCTCGCCAACAGTAGACGAGTCGGACCGTGCTCGAAAGTGAGCGTTGCGTGTCCGCATGATAGAATCCACGTCTGTGCCGTCGACTTCCGATATTGATACTTGCCCGTAGCCCGATTTCTGGGAGTGCGGCTCGCCGCTGGAGTTCTCGCGTCTAGATTTGATCGCGGCTTTAGCGGCTTTCTCTGTTCGTTTGAGCCGCCAGAGAATAATTGCGGCGATTACGATGATAACACCAAGCAAGCCGATAGCACCACCAACGATGCCACCAATTTGGGCCTGGCTGAGACCGTCACCGCTGCTTCCGCTGCCGCCGCCTGTCTCGATAGCCGGTAGCTTAGAGACTGTGCTGGGAATTAACTTTGCTACGCCGGCAGCTATGGCGGACGACGTATCCGATGGATCTGGCCCCTGAGAAATAACAGAAGAGCTTGTAACTACTGTCGTGATAGTATCTCCCCTGGAGTTGGTAGTAGTGATAGTTTCGCTAACGGGAAGCGTCTTCAGAGAGGTGCCATAGCAAGTGGCGCTGCCGCAGACCATGCCCTCTGGACAGCAGCCGTATCCGAGAGAGGCGGCACAACCAAACCACGATTGCGGGCAGGATTGCGAGTACGTTTCTCCAGCCGGCGGCAAGCAGTCTTGGGTGTCGCTACCGCAAAGAAAGCCTACAGGACAGCAGGCGCCTAGATGATGATGTTAGTGTACGTGCAGCTTTAAGAAGATGCTCTGGGATTGGTTGGCTCACCTGGGCCAGCGGTGAACGGACAGTTATAGTATCCTGTCTTTCCGCACGCAGACGTAGGTCCCGCTGTTGTAGCATAACAGGATGATACAGCGCAAGCATAATTTTCGGGACAACATCCACCATCAGCGGAGGCAGGACATAGCGTATAGCCCGATTGCTGGCAGGAAGCCTCGCGTTTGGGATGGCGAAGAATGTTATGATTCTTCTGCAACTGGTGGATCCGATACCCATTGTCGTGTGTAGCATTCGTTGTTGAAGCTAGAACTGCTAACGCCACGAACCCAATGCAGACCACATGGGTTTGAAGTTTTGTCATTGCGAGGCTTTTCATACTCGACATTTTAGACAACAATATACCTCAAGTAAATTCCCAAATGCGTGAGATATTGCCAGATTTAGAGCCACGGCGCCTGGCCACTCGTTTCAATAGCGCCTCAAGGGGACTCATGCAAGTATGCTTGACCTTTGATCTTATGACAGATGATGACTCGCAGTCGAAATTATTTCTATAATACCTCTTAAGAAGCTACACAGATATGAATGAAAATAAGAGGCAAAGAAGAGAACAAAATGCGAAGGTGAGGCTCCGTTGGTGCAGTACTAGCAGCGGCACCAGCACCACGTTGGTAGAAAAAGATTCGCTGAAGGATCTGCTGATGGTAAGCACTACTTGGATACTGGCTTACAAGCTGGCAGCTCTCAGAATAGTATTCGCAAAGCCTATCACCAAAATCGTGCTGGTTCCATTAGACTGTGGTCATGGACACGCCAAGTGCGGAATTTAGAACGGAGTAGATCGACAGCGATGCGCTGCTATGTTGACAAGGATTGAAAGGAATCTCCATGTCGAGATGGGATTCTGGGGAGAAGATTATAAGATATTCACCAATGTCTCCAATGTCTTGGCCGCTGACCTGCAGTAAAAAGCGGGAGGGGTTTTCTCACCATTCAGCTCGACGACTTGACGAGTGTGTCTCGTAGGTGTAACGTCAGCTTCCCCAGCTGCATGGCCCCCAAGAAAAACACATCCCGGCTGTGAGGAGTCGAAGGGTCGGTTTCGGGGGGGCTCGTGATTGGGTAAAGAGTATAGCATTGGAAAGACAGATTCCCACTACTTCTAGTACGACCTGGTACGACTTCTCTGCCTACCTACGAAGGAATTTGTGTGTTGCAGGCGTTTATTCGCTCGCGTTGAATGGCTATAGCCGGTACGACGGATAGGCTTCATGAGGTTCTTCCTGGTAGCCTGTCGACTTCGCGTTAGCTTTGAGGAGTATTCAGTGTTAGCAGATGGGTCTTAGATGTGATCTTTGACTCAGCTAATAATTAGGGTGTTCTACTGATTTTAATTGGGTTCGGGGTTTGGGGGTTTTGATAGATTCCGAATAATCATGGAAAAAAAAAAAAAAAAAAAAAGGGATAAAGACCCGATACATTCTTGTGGTAGCTTCTACGATTCACCTGTGCGACCGAGAAATAAGAATAATTAGGTACCTAGGTAGTTATATTTTTACTATATTTAGTGTAAGCATCGGCAAAGACAAGCATGAACCAATTAAGCAATTTTGTATTCGCCGCGAAGACCCCGTACTATATACTATATATATACTACTATATTTATGTCGACAAACCAGGTAGAGTTTCTGAAAGACGGTATTAGTCAATTTATAATTAGTCTATCTATTAATTGTTAAGAAGCATTTGGTTAGGTATTGGGTAAGTAAGGCAACGGAGCGGGATCATTGTCTTCTTCATCATGCCAACTTCAAATCTCGCGATATACCTAATAGCACCATATGTGATATGTGTGGCATACCTTATACTACGACCCGGGATTTCATTTCAGAGTCATGAGGTATAAGTGTCAACTTGACAAGGGCGTTTATTTAATTCAGGATAATAAGTGAGGCTCAATTCGCGCCTCCGTCGATTTTAGGCTTGACCTCGAACTCTAATCTCTGGTCTTCCTAGTTGGGATTATTATAGGTAAGTTCATCCTGAGGAAGGATCAAGCGACCTAATACCCATTGTCACTTTAATATGTATCTCCAGGAAGCGCCGATGTCCCGTGTCCCGTGTCGATACCTCTGTTACAACCCCGCAAGCTGATTTCGTCGATCATCAATTTTCTCCACATTTGCTTCGTGATGCCTTTCTATCCTGGCTCATTCTTAACAGCCCTGGCTTGTTTGGAACTTGGATCTACTACGGGTACTGTACTAACCCTGTGGCCTCCTGGGGCTTCTAGTAGTTCTAGACTTCATTTCCGAAATGCCCAGGGACTCCAACTGTCAGATGTGTTCATTTCTACCCTTTTCGGAACCTGTCTCCGGCCACCGTCCTTCTCGACTAGGCCGCGGACCTGCATTTTTCTCCACAACGTCACGATGATGGCCGAAAACTGAGATCGGACTATGGTACCTAGGTTGTTGCTCCTTTCTACCCCGTTCCTTCTAACTAACCACCACCTCCTCTCGTCGACTTTTCAGGAGTCTGATCAGTCCTGTAATCTATTCTGTTACCATTTCACATCTCGCATCTCTAATCTTGCATTGTTGGATATATACAAGATATAACAACGTCTCGGCCGTTCTGGCTCGAGCAGGATCTAGTCTGAGGGGTAACGAATCCGCGGGGGGTGCCATGACGAGCCACGAAAGATTATGTGAAAATATGAAGGAATCATAGTGTAGCGTGTTGCTTATTTGCGATATGTTACTGTATACCAGAGTCGCGCCGCCAAAGGTGCCAAAGAGGCGATCTCGAGCAGGTTAGTCCAGGGTTGACTCCTCTTCCCGAAACTTGAAGTTAACCGTAATTTTACAGGTTGCACCTTTTGGTACGTGACGTCCGAATCCCAATCTCTAACATACTCGCCGACGAAACTACTAATCTTCCGGCGCAAATGTAGCAAAGAAAAGGTACATCTCCTATCCGTCTGTAAATCCGAGTTGAGGAGCCGTCCTAATTTATTCCGCGTGGAAATAGAAGAAGAAATGCGACGAGAAGCGACCTCGGTGCGCGCGATGCGTCGAAAAGGATCTCCAATGTACCTACGAGGCGGTAAGACCGCGCCAGCGGAGAAAGAAGGATTCTCCTCAGTCGGGATTCGCACAAGAACACGATCAGTGGCGAGAGGGCACGACCGACGTATTTTCCGAGTCCGATTGCCTCAGTCCTATAGATACCAAGTTTAACGATCTATCCCCGACAAGCTTTAGCGAGAGCGCGTTGTCCCCGGTCGATGCTAGCCCTACGGTTTACGAATACGACGGCGCAGACGATGGGGATCAGATACAAGAGGTGGTGCGAAGAAGTTCGAGTATCAATGTGGTCTCACAGGCTCGGTCTCTGCAGCCAGACCTCGCCATGATAGCTCCGTGTCCCGTCGGTTCTCCGACTCTCGAATTTGTCCTGCCGGTGTTCTCCGAGTTTTCGGATCGTCCTAACCGGCGCGCCTTAGTCGACCACTTCTGCAACGTTCTTTCGCATCTGATAGTCTTCCGGGAGGAGTCTGGCAATCCATTCCAGCAGCTGGTCTTGCCGCTCTCCCATAGGAGCGCTCCGATCATGAATGCCGTATACGCGTTGGCGAGCGCCCACTTGGAATATCGCGGAATCGCAACGCCGGAGAAGTCGCTATATTTTCACAACAGAGCAATCCAAGGCCTGGCTAGGCTAATCGAGCAGGAAGGGAAGGTCGATAAGACCGAACTTCTCGCAGCTATCATGCTCTTGGTGTACTACGAAGTAGTAAGTAGCGTAGATACTATTTTATCTTCGCGCGAGCTTACCACGTTTGCAGCTCGTCCAGCGCGGACGGACAAATATAGTAGACGGACATCTTAAAGGCGCGCTGACCATCATGTCTTCTTCTCCGGGAGAGTCTACGCCTGCCAGCCTTTTCTTGGAACGCGTGAGTAATGATCGTCGAGTCCTAAGCAGCTTAACTTTACTGACGAAGAAAGGCGTTCCGGTTCTACGATGTTATCACGGCGCTCTCGCTAGGATCTGCACCTCTCTCTACGGCTCCAGCTGCCGGCTGTCTCATACCGTTCCCTCCTCTAGACGCTCCAGCGGTGTCTCCTCTTAGTAACGTTGATAGCTTGCTCGGGATGGCTACTACCCTGTGGCCTATCATGCACCGTCTATCTAACCTCCTCTCTCTCAAGAACGATATCGAAAATGCTTGCCGAGAGAACCAAACCTCCAAGAGCGCCGTCCTCAGGATGGAATTTGGAACCACTTCTCAGGCTATCGAAACAGCTCTTACGCAATGGGAGCCCTGCCTCCCTCCGAACATCGTCGTCGAGGACGGAGTGCTAAGAGGGTCTAGCGGCGGAGAAGAAATTCCAGAGCAGCAGCGCCTCCAATCTACCTTACATAACTCCTTCGCCTACCGTCATAGCGCATTTGTATATCTGTATCGTACTATATATGGATATTCGCCACGTCGCGAGGTAGTACAGAAACACGCTCACCTGGCTCTCGAACACTGCGTTGGAACAGTCAGTCACGGAGGACCTATGGGTGCGCTGCTGTGGCCCTTGTTCGTAGCTGCGTGCGAGGCTGTCAGCGCGGAAGACAGAGCACTTGCCCAGAAGGCGTTCGTCGGGATCGACCAGCGCCAAGGTATGACAAACATAGGCCAGGCCTGGAATATCGTCCAGGAGGTCTGGAAGAGGCTGGATGATATGAGCGACGATTCCTCCGGGGTACAAAATTCTGATCTGTGGAGGAAGATCAGCGCCGAGATGGGAGTCAACATCGTTTTTGGTTAACGCCAGAATCTAGCAAACATGCCAGACAAGGGTTGCAGCGGCGCCGCGGGGCACGTATGCTGCGGATATGATTGATTACTACGGAGGAGACTTCGTCTCTTCGTTGGTGGCGACTTATTATCTCACGCTGTCAACCGATAGATGTACGAAGCCTCGCGCTCGGAGATGACCCGTGCCTTTACCTGTATATGGCCTCACTTATAGCATGTGATACTCGCCTTGTAAGAATAGAGGGACAATTCGTCCGAGTAAAAATGGTTGGGTGTGGACGTCCACGCGGATTTGTGTAACTAGAGTCCTGCACCGATCGGACGGGATAGGGAGGAGAAAGATATGCTACTCTGACGGCTTGACATCCCCAGACCTGGTTACGGATATAGCACAGATTTTGGGAAAGGCAAGGCTCCCAAGAGTTGCTGTAGGAGTTCGGTCTCGTCAATAAAACTTTTAGGCTATTCTCTATACGGGCCATCTCTCTGGAGACAACGCTCCGGGACTTCAGACTCTGCGCCGGCGTTCTAGGTGGGACAATGCGTTGGCAGGACAAAAACCTCCTCGAACCAAGGGAAGGACGAGATGATGTTCCGTCTGATGTCTATATCTATCTGGATACTATAAGTGCTGCAATAGCTGCAATAGCTGCAATATTTCTGCATCTCTCAGGTATTCTTGTCCCTTGCGTGGTCCAATGCGCGAGTGGTCTCTCGCGATGGCACCACCGTACTAAGTGGTTGGCCAACCCCTCTACTGATATTAATGTTAGCAATGGCTGATTCGTAGGTAGGAATTTCCGAATCGCGCACAGGAATGCCATGAGCAGCAGAATAGCTAGCCAAGGGTAGCATCCTTCAGACTTCTACCGATCTGCCGTGTGATGGATTGGGGGGGTTGCTTATGTGTCAAATCAATCGGGGTCAGCGATCCAACCAGCTTTTACGGATGGTGGCAGATTCGAAGTCCCTATAACCAGACGCGCGAGGAGACGCTGCAGTATTCCCTACGTTGATGCGGAATCATATCCGGCTACCTTCGATGTCACCCAAGTAAGCTACCTAGGTAGATAGGTGAGGAAAGCTATCGGACCAAGTGACGAACGGCGTGTACGTACGTTACGTTTTAATAATAATACCGTAGGGTATCAGGTTTCACGAGCCAGGATAGAAACATAATTCAAGTCTTGTCCTCGTATAAGAAAAGTTCGAGTTTTAGCTACCGTTAGTTGGTGGTAGGACGAGAAAGAGTTGACTGATTTCCCAAGCCGACATAGTAATACGTAGGCCACTTGAAGTCTTCTCTATGGGATAGAAAATACAGGGGAGACGTAATTGATGACGAGATAGGCTTAGTATCCGATGAGCGGCGTCTGGGGTATTAAGAGGGGCGTCCTTTTTTTTTTTTTTTCTCTTTCTTTTGTTAATATTTAGGAGGGTAGCATCATCTCCCTAATCTGGGGAAGTACATTTACAAGGTAAGATATATACCTATATATGTAGTAGTCCGTGAATATAGTATACGTAGATGTCACGATTCGAGGCGTGTGTAGAAGTAGTGTAGTACATGTAGGTAATATTCTAGGTACGTAGGTAACTAATATCACGAAGCGAAGTCGTGTCGTTCCGTGGAATCCTCCCCTTTCTTAATGTCTTCTTATATACATCCCACACGGACCACGTTGTATCTGTCAGACCCCGCGGTCCCGCAAATCTCAAGGTTGATCATGACCACCGTCACTCTTGGCTTCCATCTTACCATCTCATCTTATTAATTAACACATCTAATGACAGCCTGGCCAGCCCGCCAGCCCGCCAGCCCACTTAGTTCATTGATATTTTCCGCATTCCCACCGCATTATATCGAGTTTTGTTCCTGGCGTTCCTCGTAGTAGCGATCTCCCAAAACTCCATAGACCCTTGTTTGCAAAAACAACGCGACACCTACGACACGTACGTAGGGATTTTTTCGTCTTCGTTAGATGATGACTTCAGCGGGAAGTTTGTTGGCAGGAAGATTTTAGTAGAAGCAATGATTGTCGAGCTCGAGTCTCTAGAGGAGTCGTTTTCAGCTTCTCGTTATCATCCTCATCTTTACTATCCCCACATTCGCGGTGTGATAGCCAACTATTACGCGCATCTCCATCCGTTCACCACTCCGTTGCGTCCAGCTGAGGTACAGCGAAACCTGACTAAGAAAATCCAAACTATACACGCGGACAACAATTAAGGAGAGTGGAAAAAAAAAAAAAAAAAACAGCTACTTACCTAGCTCGATCCCGTTGGTTCGTCATTTTTTTTTTTCGCTAACAAGTTCCGTGATCTATACTTTCGTATGACCCTAAACCCGCAACGGAGGATTCCTTTTACGTTACAAGGCAAATCCCCAAGATCCCCCCAGACTTTCTAGGCTTTCCAGGTCCCAGACTCCAAAGCTCCGAGTCCCAAGTCCCAAGTCCCAAGCCCCGAACCTACCACTTCCTAGTTCATCTCCTGATTCCTAGCTCTTAGTCTTGAAGAACATCACGCTTATTTAGATTAGCGAACCCATCTTCTGGTTTTGCTCTGTGTAGCGCCACAGTCGATGGAGTAGCGAAATAATCTATTAACGAGAGAAAAAAGAAAAAGACGAAACCCCGCCATTGATATATGTGTGCGCGTGAGAGTGAAAGATACGAAAAGCATCCACAAAAAAATAAGAGCATACTCCCACCCATGGAGACTTAGAATCTTTACGTCGAGCATTGAGTTGCCCGCGATCGTAGAGTTTCGTCCTACTTTCTAGCTCGGGGTTTTTTAATATACGATTCTACTCTTAAAGTTTACGACGACGACTACTACTACTGCTATTATTATTATTATTATTATATTTATTTATTTCTGCTTATTATAATTACCTATTACCGTTTCCCGTTATCGTTACCGTTACCGTCACAATTACTATTACCATCTCTATCGCTGTCCTGTCTCTACGACTACCACCGTCATGGTGACCCTCCTTAATAGCAACGGACCAGATCCGCTGCCAGCACCTAAGCAGATTCGCTTCGTCAACAACCAGGGCCAACCGCCAACCAAGAGGAGAAGGATAAACGCTGCGTAAGTATCGTTGAATTCCTTTGTCCGATCTGGGCCGAGCTGGGGAAGGGACTGAACCGTAGATTACACCCGGGGTAATTGACGACTCTTTTCTTCTTGTCCTCCGTCCCCGCGTCGCGATCATCGCAGGTATCTCGCAGACCCTCCGCTAGTTCAGTTCCAACTTCAGAGGGTGTGATATCGCGACCGTCTCAGCTGACCACCCGCTTTCTCATCGCAGATGCCTCACTTGCCGCAGACGAAAGACGAGGTGCGCTGGCGAACATCCCACCTGTTCGACATGCACTAAGAACGGGCACGAGTGTCTAGGATACTCGGACGGTATCGAGAAGAGCGGAAAGAAGGATGGCGCTCCCGACGAAGAAGAATATGGCGACGAAGACTCGGAACTCGATCGCAAGCAGTGGAAAGGCAACCGGGGAGGGATCAAGCAGTTCGACATACCCGACGATTCTCCCAAGTCTTCTCGCCGCGCGTCCGAACCCGCTCAAGATCGCGCAAACCCCGATATACAATTGAAGTCGGAAAATATAGATTGGGAAGAACCAAGCTCGCAACCAACGCCGCGTCCCGAACCTATGGGTCGACCTCCGAATCCGCGAAATCCCTCCTTCTCGACCGAAGGCGGATTCAGCGAGGCTGGCCACTCGCCGGTGCAGTTTCATAACGAGAGCCATCGAGTACCGTACTTTCGCTACTTTGGTCCCACCGCCATCGTGCCGGGCTTTAAGCAGATGGTAGTCAAAGTACGAGATCGAAGACGAAGCTCTATATCAGCTACTTCGCCTAGCGGTGCGAGTTCGACATTCTCCGGTATCATGAACTCTATGCAGCCGGACATCGAGCTCGCTCACTTAGACGATATGCCCGTCTACGATCCTAGCGACACGAACGACGTACATCCCCTGATCCTCCACCTCGTCGACACTTTCTTCGTTCGCCTGGGGAGTAATTATCCCTTTCTGCGACGCGATAAGTTTCTCAGACTGGTTCAAGAGAAGCGAGTAGAACCGATATTAGTAGATGCCGTATGTGCTCTCGCGGCACGGTTTTCTGACCATCCCTTGTTCCGGAAATGGAACGAAGGGAAGCTAGCCAAATCGGAGTACGGTTACATATACGCTCAACGAGCCAAGGCGGCTACCGTCGATACTTTTCCGTGCCCGACGGTCGCTGCTGTCCAAGCGTGCCTGCTGATGGCGTACGACGGTTTCGGTGCCGATCAGGACAGCGCGCTATGGATGTATTTAGGAATAGCGATTCGTATGGCGATCGACCTGGGTCTCTGCAAGGAAGACGGCGTGCGATATCAGGGTGAGAAAGATGCCTGGTACGCGCGGGGATATAATAGGAAGCCGAGCGACGACTATACCCAGCAGAACCAGCAGGGAGCAGACGGCACCGTCCTCAGCCAAGAGGAGCAGAAGGAAGTCGAGCAGGAACGTATCGACACATTCTGGGCGGTGTTCTTCCTCGACCGCGCCATATCCTCCGGCACCGGTCGACCAGTTTCCCTTCGAGACGACGACTTCGATCTGCAGCTCCCGAAGTCCTCCGTCGATCCCGTCTCCGGTTGGCCCGATCCGAACGCGTCGCTTCTGCAGATTATCAACCTCTACGGCCGCGTCTCGGACGTGCTTAACAATATCACGCACGCTCAAGACCTGACGCACGACAAGATGAACAAGCTCGCGCAGATGGAAATCGAACTCACGAGGCTCCACCAGAGGACGGACCCGCGTCTCCGGTTCGATGCTAACAACTTCCAGGCTCACGTCAAGAACGGTCAAGGGACAACTTTTATCCTGCTGCATTTCTGGTTCCACGCGTTGATCATCGTCCTGCACCAGCCGACGTTGCTGACGAAGGAGGGCACTATCAATCGGTCGCACCAGCTGAAGACGCATAGTCGGGAATTGTCCATGTCGAGCGCGAAGACGATAGCCGATATCCTCGCCTTCGCCGAATTGCTCGACCCGAAGTGCTTCATCGGTAATCCGTTTACTTCCCAGCCTATCTACATTGCGGCGTGCGCTTTTCTCAGAGAGTCGAGAGCTAGCTCGTCTCAGCCCGGCTCCAGGGATACGACACCACCTCCCGAATCTAGGAGTCAGGCAAGTAAGAGCGGCTCGGCTGTGATCGACCCGGGTCCTGCTTCCAGACATCTGCTACTCGCGTCCGCCGCGAATCAGAACTACCAGGCCTGCTATAAAGCTCTGAAGCAGATGCACACGTACTGGGGTGGCGTCCGTTATATCCTCACCGCCCTGGACCAGAAGCTGGACGGCCAGTGGGATTGCGAGACGTACACCATCGAAGAATACGAGAGCGCCAGGCGGTACCGCCAGTCGAGCGTTCTCAGCAAGTTTGCAAAGCAGATAGACTACCCTGCTTCGCCTATCCCAGATAACGGCCCTCCGCTCGCGTGGTCGTTGACGGGTACGACAAACTCTCCGAACTCGAGCTTGACGCTTCTCTTCCAGAATCCGGTCAATCCCGGTGGTATCATGCCCTCGCAGGTAATCTCGACGACGGCTCCCACATCTGCCGCGCCAACCTCTGCGCCTACGCCACCTGGAAACATGATTTACGACCCTATACGCCAGAGCCTCCCGGAGGCTACGACGTCTATTTATCATCCCGCGTATCCTCAGCCGAATACGTCAGCGCTGCGGCACTCGATTAGCCAGCATCGCCGAGTCTCGGGCGGCGCCTCGACCCAGAATAAGTCCTCTTTTCTGAGGTATGAGAGCCTGTCTAATCAGGAAGACCCTAGCAAGGTCTCCATGAGCGTTCCGCCAACGTTGTATACGCCGCCGTCGCAGCAGTCGACGGGCTTCGACCAGTCGGGCGCTGGCAGCTACCCCGCGAACGGATCGCCAGCCAGCAGTACGCAGAGCCAGGGCAACATCGGCGGGCAGTCGTCGAACGCGTCGGACGGCGGACCGTCTAATTTCGCGCAGAGCGGTAGCGGACTCGCTTCTAGCGGGTACTCGTACCTAGGGCCCGGCGGCGCGTCAAACTTACACCTGCTAACCTACGACAACGAGACGGATATAGGGCAGCATCTTACGAGCTTCGAGAGTACCGAGATGCTGAGCTGGTTCGGCGACTATTTCCCAGGCGATAGCACATGGCTATTCCCAGGGGACTCGACGATGCCGTAACGTTTATGATTGCTGCTATATCGCAAGCTTGCGTTGTGAGTGCCGTACGTGAGGAAGATGGAGGGGCGGTGGTAGAATTCGAGCGCAGAAAAATTGGAGGGGGTTCACAATTATACACGCATACCTATCTCCATCTCCTGCTTATCTATTACCTATTTGCCCATCTCTATGGCTTATTATATTTTCCGTGTCTTATTATATCCCATATTATCTTTGGTATACGCTCCGCGGAAAATGTTGTAACGGGGTATGTAGGATCGTGCTATCGTTTATTTCAGGGGGCGAAAGCGAACTTTTAGATACCACGGATTTTTGCTTATTTTTATTCACTGTCTAGACCGTTTCTAATCCCATCACGGGTATCTATTTCTTGGGAAGCTCTCGTCCCCGATCAGACTTGAGCTCGCGGGTAAAGGGTATACAAGGTATTTTAGAAGCAATGAGTGCGTTTGGACGAGAAGAGGGACTGTGAGATTGTGTTTGGCCGGATGTAGCGCATCCGCTCGTCGGATACTATCAGGTGTATACACGGTCATGACGGAGTACCGGGCAATCAATTGAAAAATTCTAGGGGATGATCAAGACGTGCGGATGATACGGAGTTGTGATTGATGCAAGAGCCGACCGCGCTCAAGGTAACCCATCTCAAATGCAGAGAAAGGCGATATTGTGCTGTGATGGATAGCTCTGTCAGGTAATCTGTGCATGATGACGATATATGAGATGAGATAATTTATTGTATATAAACGTCCTGGGATAAAATATAATTTTTCGTATATACGAACCGACGACCTTGAATCCCGTTGAATCTAACTGTACAAACATCTAGCCTACCTAGGTATGCATATGCAAATGTATCTTGCTTCAGGTCATACGAATGTCGTCGGAAATGAGACAGCAGTTGCGAGGAAGGGGTAGATACTCAGTCGCATAGGGAACGATTCATCGCTTTGCATCGACTACTCCTGACTAGATGACATCGACCAAGGCACTGGCAGGTTGTTGACTTTGACGTAGTCGTGCAGTCTAGGAAGCAGACTGCTACTATTAAATAGCTATGGATCACGAAAGAGAGTACAATCTCTGTTTGACTTGGCGTTAAGTTTAATAGCTACCTGTATTGCTACGAGGACATTGGCGAGATAAACACTCGACAGACAATCATAAAGCATACCTACCAGTACATAGAAGAAAAAGTAGCACCATCCAAGACGCCCGGTCAAAACGATGCTGCCAGCGAGATATTTAAGAATAAGAAAGCACAGGGTACGTTGCGATTTGCTTCGTGTTTTAGTTATGCTCCGCCGTAGGGTATCTTGGTGATCGGGAGCTTCGGGAGCCGTGTGCTTTTACGCTCAACTATACGGAGAAGCAGAGCTTTGCCTGCGATACGAAAATAGATTAGCATCTTCGCTTCTACAATAGTATTGTCCATCGAGCTCACGTGTAAAACTAAACGCTGGTTTCTCCTTTAGAGAAGGATCTGCGATATCAGAAGAACCATCCTTCGCTGCCTCGCTATTGTATCTTGGGCCAGACGGGATCTGTGCACTGTGCCTGCCCATCCACCCAAGCACGAATGCGTTTGATATTCCAGCCGCTGGTCCATGTGTCTTCTTGTCTATTCGCTTTCGCCACCGGTTTGCCGAGACGGAAGGACTTGTTGTACGCGCAGACCCCGGTGCGGTACGAGAATTGGAAACAGTCGGAATTGCTATCGCAAAGCTTGCGGCAGTGTTCGAAGGACTTATGCGCATCTAGCTCGACAGCTGCGGCGTGCATCTGATCGTGCGGCTTCTTGGAGCCATCCCGCTGCCACTTCGGATAGCGCCTGCTGTGATTCGGGTCTAGGTATAGCACATCCTCGCTCAGGTTATCCCAGTTGTCACGTCTGGTCGTCAGCTTCGGCGCGACGAACTCGTCGTAGATATCTTTGAACCGAACGACGGGGCGAGGCACACCTCGAGACTGGTAGAAACGCTGCTCGAAATCCTAAAACGAGGAGATCTCTTCCGAGTCCATATGGTGCATCGTCGCGACGGGATGGCACCATTCGCGAGGTCCGTAGGGGATGGTATACGGCTTCTCGCCGTTCATGGTTGGCCACTGCGCGTATATTAGTCCGCCGTAGACTGTGGGATGTAAAAGGTGATTGATTCAAGAATACTCACAGCTTGCTCGACTCCGATGCCGAGGGTTTCGTTCAAGGCGAGACTCAAGACGTAGTCGCCGCAGCACGACTTGGTCGCCGTCATATCGTACTGATTAGCTATTCCGGGGTGCTTCGTAGCAAGGTCCATCATCGTCGCTCGTGATAGTATGTATCCGCTACCGCCGTGGGCGAAGGCGAAGTTGTTCAGAAGTGCTACGCTGCCGATATAGCGCATCTTGGAAGAATCTCCCAGCTTTCGTAGCCATCGGACGAGGTTGTGCCAGAGTACATACGTGTCGGC
The DNA here is from genome assembly GCA_902805475.1 of Entonaema liquescens. Taxonomy (NCBI): domain Eukaryota; kingdom Fungi; phylum Ascomycota; class Sordariomycetes; order Xylariales; family Xylariaceae; genus Entonaema; species Entonaema liquescens. The sequence goes on along the minus strand of CADCSX010000015.1, from coordinate 68,204 downwards.
ATCGACGAAGAGGTACCAGTCATAGTTTGGGCGTAAGTGATAGGCTTTCTCAGCAATATGAATATTCTTGTACTTATCTAATCTCCAGCCCTCGAACTTCAGGTTGTGTTTTCCCTTTGAGTTACAGCTATGTTGATCAATAACACAAGCTTTCTGTCTGTGGTAGAGGTCGAAGTCGTAATTTCTCTCTTTGGCTTGGTCGAGTACAGAGTCCAAACTATTGTGGATGCGGTGACCAGCGATATCTTGGTCCATATCGGAGAATATTAGAAAGTCCGGGAGGCATCTAAGGACGGTGATGAGCTGTGTAGGGATCTTAGAGTATGACTCTGTAGCACCGGTCTTGACGATGACGAGTATATTAGACGTGTTGGGGAAATACTTGCATGATGGGTCGTAGGGTTTTGCGGGAGGCGTTGTCGTTAAGTTTGTGGATTTTGTTAGGTCAATGGCAATGGATGCAACGGATGAGTTGGTGTGGTTGGGGCTGTAGGCAAGTGGAAGAGGCAGGATTCCAAGCGAGGAACTATGAAGCGACCACTTGGTGAGACGTGTTGAAGTAATTAAAATGGTGGTTATACACGCGACAATCAGAACAAATTTATTATGACAATATCGTAGTATCGCCATATTGGCAAAGTTGGAGGTTGGAGTTTTTGGCCACTCCTGTCTAGAAGGTACCTAAACGGAGATGAAGATACCTTACCTAGGTATACTTCCATACATGTACATATAGGCAGTTACAAACAAGGTGCCTTAGGTCATTACATGTAGTACGTAGGTACAGACTCAAACAAGTACATGTATTCAGTTGATCAAATTAATATAATTCACCACTTAAAGCAGCACCCACCGGAGTCCTCTAAAAAAAAAAAAGGTGGTAGTAATACTATAGAGCTCTTCGGTTGCTGCTATTGGCACCTGAGGAAGAGAGTACATCTTTTAGTGTACCTAGTGAACATCTTTTAGTGAAGTGAGTTAAAGCACAGTGCCTAAACAGTAACCAAGATTCAAATCTGGGGTAAGGGGGAAGTTGGGGTAACACATTAGTGCAATCAATGATGCAGTGTAGGTACCTCGGCTCTCTAGCACGTACAAAGTACAAATACGTCAAACTACTAGTCCAAAGCTCCGAGGGAGAATGGCGAAGCGGACAAGCATCTCAGCGCTAGAATAGGATGCTTATATCGCACCTATGCTGAATTTCTCTGTTGCGTGCTAGCTATATTAATTAGTCTCTTAGCGATCATGTCCGACACCGCGAAACAAAGGATCCAGGCTCTGGGAAATCAGATCTCCACATCCTCCTCTGCCGACTCGCTCCCAGCGATTAAGAAATTCGCCGGCGAGTCTGCAGGTCCTCGCGCACAAGGGAAGGTTGTCATAATTACGGGCGCGAACTCCGCGTTAGGAATCGGCCGCGCGAGCGCCCACCAATTCGCCGAGAACGCCGCGAGAGCAGTGTACATCTGCGACTTCGACGACAAGCACCTAGCAACGCACAAGCGCGAGATCGAAACTCTATACCCTGGCGTCGACATCCACACGCGCAAGTTCGACGCCGCAGACGAGACGGCCGTCAAGGAGGTCGTAGACCACGCGATAAATACGTACGGCAGACTAGATGTGTTCTTCGCGAACGCCGGCGTCGTCGGCCGCCTTGCCCTATTCTCGGATATAAGCAAGGACGAGTTCATGCGCGTCTTCGATACCAACGTTGCTAGGTATGTCTGCTCTACTCTGAGCGTAATTGAGCAGGCTGCAAGAGTGTTCTCGAAGTGCTGACATTGTAAACTTGCAGCGTCTTCCTCGCCGCCAAGTATGCCGCACCCGCCATGCAGAAGACCTCATCCTCGAAACCCACGCCGTCGGGGAGTATCATCGGTACTGCATCTGTAGCCGGACTGCGATCTAACGCGGGCACCACACCCTACGCGGCGTCCAAGGCTGCCGTCATATCTCTAGCCCAGACGATTGCTTACCAGCTATCCGGCACGGGTATCCGCGTCAATGCTATATGCCCTGGACTGATCGAAACGGGAATGACGAGTCAGACGTTCGAGACCGCGCGAGCCCGCGGCACGGAGAAGAAGATCGGCCAGCTCAACCCGCTAAAGCGTAGCGGTACAGCCGACGAGATCGCCCGCGTTGCCCTCTTCCTCGGTAGCGATGAGTCTAGCTACGTGAACGGCCAAGCATGGGCGGTCGATGGTGGGCTTAGCGCAGGACATCCATTTGTGCCGGGTAAATTAGCTTGATCAGTTGGCAAACCCCGGTTCAGACTTTTACATATGTATGTATTAAGAGAGCAAGTTCACGTACGCGTGCATGTCTAGACACAGCTCCCATAGGTATTTCGCAGTTGAGGGGGTATATAAGGATGCATTAAGAGAGAGTACCTAAATTCAAACTCCGTAGAAATCCTTATTCCAACACCGGGATTACAGAAGAGCGTCGTGTCTTATCATATCATCCCGTCCGCACCAGCTCGAGCTTACCGTCCCAGTGTTCCTCTGTGCCCTTCGTTCGGATGCGATACTCTTTTATAGCCCCTGCCACGTCTCTAAACCCGACAGAACTCTTTGCAGCTTCTCGGATGGCGCTGGTCTTGGGCATTACCATGAAATCCCACGCCGCGTAGAAGATGTAAGTCGTCGGCGGCACCCCGGCAGCAATGTGATTCGGCGTCGCGGGCCCTATGTTCGTACGAAGATTCGGGTCTTGCACGTTCCACATGTACTCGTTCACAGCTGGGTGCGGACCGACATGTCCTGGTCCGATCCAGACTTGGACAGTGTAGAAATTTCCGCTCCACGAGTCGGCGGCATCGACATGGCAGGTTACGTACTCGGAGGTAACGTCCGAGTAAGGGGGTGACTTTAATCTCCCAGAAGTCCATCGCGGGTATTCCTCTGCGCTGGTGGGTGCCTTACTTGCTCGTGTCCGCGTCTTCTTAGGAGCACTTCTCGATGTGATCCCGAACGTTACGTCGTCGTCGAAGAAGCTAGACGTGCTGTCTTGGTTAAAATTCTCTTCGCCGGGATCGAGAATTTTGTCGAAGTCTACGTCGCTACTTTTGGATATGATGCTGCTGCTCTCCGAGAACTTGGGTTCCAGCTCGAATCTTATGTGCCGGAGTCCCTTTAGAACCGACGACTTGCGACCGCTGAATAGACTCTCAGCATGTCTGATGGCCTTTTGCTGTACGCATGCAAGATCTAAAAACTGAATTAATTGTTCGATGACCGGGCCTGTGGAGTGAGCTGGGATACCGGTGAGCGCTATAGAAGTGATGCGCGGGTTCGTATCAGGAGCGAAGGCTAGAGGATAGGCGCGGCGGATATTTTTGAATACCTGCACTTCTGCGAGATGTGCGGCTGACGCGAAGGAAAGCCCGTCCATTGAAATTGATGGGACCTGAGTCACTAGAGAATGATGGACTCGCAGGGACCGAATTGCCGAAGAGACCACCGGCCGGAATAGGGGTGAGGAGCTTGGGAAGCCTAGAACTCTCACGCTCTTGAAGCTATGGTCATCCTGGGAATTCGTTGGTGCGAAAAGGCACGAGTCGCAGTCGAGATGCTCGAGACGTCCTCGAGATGTCCGTAGAAGTCGCTCAATACCAGACACTGTAAACTTGTTGTCGTTTAAATACAGGTGCGTGAGACCAGATCCCCCGGAATCCAATCTCCCAGATGTAGCCGGCCAGGATTCGCTAAGTAGTAGTCTCTTCGCCGTGTTCGTATCGTCGTGTCTGATTACCGCGAGACCGTCTGGACGAATGGATTGCCACTCTTGTAGCTCCGTCTGGTCTGCTCTCTGGGAATAAAACGGCGAGTCCGAAAGATATCTCTCCAAGTCCCGCTCGCGTTTACTTCTCTCGGACTCCTCGATAAATTCAAAAGGTCCGTATCTTCGACTTCCGATATTTTTCGGTAGGACTAATCTTCCCTCGGTATCGAAGTGGGAGTCCGTATGAAACGTAGAAGCGTGAACGCAATGCTCTACGAGGGTGTCGATTATTTCGTCCCCAAGTTTGTTATTGCTCAGATCGAGACTCCATAGCTGGCGACGGAACGTTTGAAATAGCAGGCTAGCTGTCGGATTGTCTATTTCCTTACCTGCGACCTTTAGTATACGAAGTTCTGGAAGTGTATCGGGATTGAGCGACGACGAGACTGCCGTCCTAACTGATCCTGGGGTAAAGGATATATCCAAATAGACTAAACCCCTGAACAAATTAGAATTAAATAGTCTAGGCGTAAGCTCGTGTGGACAGTGTGCTAGATCGAAGAGTCGTAAAGACTGTGCTTGCGTGGACGGAGCAACGGCTAGAGGCTCGGGGTTAAGCTCGGGGTGTCTGTCAACGAGAAGGCATACAAGACCCGGAAACAGCTCGGGTAGATATTTAAAGCTTGCCGAGATAGCTCGTTCGCTGGCTTCCGAGGAATAGAGTCCGGATGCGCGTAACGCGAAATCCCGAAAATCCAACGAGCGAACGTGACGCCGAGTTTCGAGCCTCGTAGATTTGACGTGCCTGCTTACGAAGCGGCGATACCACGCTAGGTCTGGAACTGTAGTGTTAGTACATAACTACATAAGATAGGAGGTTACCACGTATATTGGTATGATCAGCCGGGGAAGAGATGCGGAGAATCCCTAGACCTACCATCATTCGGATGTAGCCCAAGGCATCTTATAGTTACCAGAGGGTCTTTCCAAAGAAGAGGAGCAAACTGGCGATAGAATCGTCGGTCTACCAGAGAGCATCGAGACCAATCTACGACGGGAACATACGTCGCGACTAGATCTAACAAGTCTGGGGCGGTGGTTGCGTGCTCGTACGACGGAAGGGTCTCCATGATAAGAACTCAAATATAGATCAATGAATTAACCCGAGGAAGGTTTGGAGGATATGAAGTTCTACGCATGAGTTTAGAAGAATATGATGCTAGGTGCGTATATAGAGAAGATAAAAGAGTCTTGGGAATAAAGAGTTGAATACATATGAGTGAGCACTTAGAATAAGATTGATCATTCATTATCCAACTTGCACCGCCACAACACCACTAACATCATCAACTTGGCAGGCATAATTTACTTGATTTACTAGGTTAGTTGTAAAGACATTAGAAGTACTTGAGCATAGTCACTCAGCAAGCGACGAATACACGAATTTCTGATTTTTTCCTGTCTACCTATATAGTACGTTAAGGGTATGTAGAAACTGAATCTACGTAGTGGATTAAGATGAACCAAGTAGTTACCATAGCGCGCCAACTTATATTCGCGCTCCTATGCGTGAGCCGAGCGAGACACTTTTTTACTATCTTTCCCTCGATTCGAGAGTTAGCTATTGTGCAGGATTTCAACTCTTTCCCGCGTCCTCCTTGAGCGCTACTATTCTGTTCAGGATGATGCGGTCGTCCGTAGAGTCGGAGTCCATAGCGAAGTACGCGATGCGCATCGCTTGGAAGCGGACGCTCTCGGGTCCTCCCTTGCCAAGCTCGCTCTCTCCCGCCGCCTCTGGCCACGGCGCTCTTCTCCTAACCTCGTCGAATCCAGACTCTACCAATGCGTTCGGATAGATCACCTCGCTCTCCGGGTTTATATCGTTTAAGAAACCTCCTGACGCCTCGTTGGGGTTGTCGGATTTGAACAGGGAGTTGTAGATTCTGACTTCGGCTTTTCGACTGCCGGCAGCCTCGGTTGGAACCCACTGGATATATGCCTTTGGCTTCTTCGTCTCCTTGTCAAATACTGCTCGTACCTCCGTCACCTTTCCTGTCGCGTCGTCTTTCGTGAAGGATACCGCCTTTATCGGATGTGGTACTTGAAGAAGTCCGACGGTCTGCGTGTCGAGTTAGCATCCGGCACAATTTTACCTAGACTTAGAATAGCTCCTTACCTTTCCGGGAGCAAGTCGGAAGAACGACGGGTCGGCTTCTTCTCTAAAATCAGAGCGGTCGATGTAGATAGTCTTGCTAAATGTGACATCGTGGGAACCCATCTTTGGGTCCTTCGGGCTAAAAGGGAACGCAAGACCCTTCCCGTCGAGGTCGTCGCCGTCTTCGATAACTACGGGGATAGGGTCCAGAACAAGCATCAGCCGCGGCACCGTTCGTTCTAGGTACTTCCTGATAGCTTGATCGAAACGCTTGATCTCGATGACCGAATTTGCGGTGGTCACGCCGAGCTCGTTGACGAATTCTAGAATGGCGCCGGGCGGAACACCTCTACGCTTGATGCCGATCAACGTATAAAGACGGGGATCATTCCACCCCCGTACAATCTTCTCCGCTACAAGCTTCAGGATTTTGCGCTTCGAGAGGATCGTTCCAGAAATCGAGAGTCTGCCATATTCTCTGGGGTCTGCGTTAGTAACTCTGCAAACAAGGAAATCTCTTCTAGATCAAGCACACCTCTGCATGGGTTCATATACTCCCAAGGTTTTGTTTAGCCATTCGTAGCTGACTCGGCTCTGGACTTTATTCGCAATAGTCAGCAAGAAGTAACCTACGAGAAAGAGAGAAAGAGAGAAAGAAAGAAAAAAAAAAAAAAGGGGGAAAAAGGGGAAAAAGAAAAAACGGAGCAGATAGCTGATGATTAATGCGTATTGCGTACCAAATTCTGTGGTGCATAGAGAATGGGTCTATGTAACATGTAAGCGGTCGAACTCGATCCTAGCATCCTTGTCTAAGTACTCACGATACCCTCAAAGGAATCGCACAGGCAGTGCGTAAAATCGTAGGTCGGATAGATCTTCCAGGCATCTCCGGTGCGATAGTGCGGTTTCTACAGGTCAAGAGTCAGCAATCGCAGCCGGTGACGCGTAGGGTCAAGCCGTAAATATTATTGATCGCGAGCTGACGGGCGAGACTTACATCGAGAACTCGATACGCTGCTAGATCCCACATCTGCGGGTTGCCATCGGTAATGCTGTAGAATGTTAGTTGCCATACGCGTGGGCATTCGGTCGGCATGATAGCCTGGAGAATCTCACTCTGAAAAGAAGTCAGCATCACCTAAGACTGGATTCGTAACTAGCAGACAAACCTTGCTTCATTCTGAGGAAAGCCTCCTGGGGTTTGTACCGTCCGTCTCTCATGTCCCTAAACTTCTGTAGATTCTCCTCGACAGATTGCTCGGCGTGCTTGCAACGATAGCGCGGGCCAGCCGTTCCCTTTTCGCCACCGCGCTGGAGTTTGATCTCGCTGTCGTTACAGTGGCAGACGTACGCTTTTTCGAGACCTACTAGCTTCTCGGCGAGATCGTAAAGCTTCTGGAAGTTGTCGGAAGAGTACGTTATCTTGTAAGGCTTGAAGCCGAGCCATTCTACCATCTCGAGAATTGCATCGAAGTAGACCTGCTCCTCGGCCTCGGGATTGGTGTCGTCGTAACTGCCGATCGAACGGTGTAAGCTACGCAGCTATATTTTCCTAGCTCGACATGCTTGCTCGCTTACCGAAGATAGCATTCGCCCCCGTGGTATCTGGCGAAGCCAAAGTTCACAGCGATGGCCTTCGCATGCCCTATGTGTAGAAAACCGTTCGGCTCGGGAGGAAAACGGGTAAAGACAGGTTTCATCGGTCTTATCTTGAAGACTTCGTCGAGAAAGCCTGTCTTGAACATGTTATTGGGATCGATCGTTGGTTCTTCGGCGCTCGCTTTAGTCTTGGGTGCCGGCTTGGGTTTTTCTTCGCTCTTCACCTCGCTCCTCGCGGCTTCTTTAGCCTTTGCCTTTTCGCGCTTCTTCAACCGTTTCTTCAACTCCGCCTTGGAGATCATCTCCCCCGTCTCCTCGTCGAGCTGCAATTTGGCGGTGCTTTCTGCTAGGTCCGACATGCTGAAGGCTGATTGATCTCCGCGGTAGTATTCTTGGTAGTTCGGCAGTGAGCCTGCGCTGTGTTTAATTACGCGTTGGATTGTTGGTCGGCGAGCGAATCTGCCCCTCGTTGGTAGATGAGTCAAGCAAAGAATCCCGATAAGATAAGCCCCTCTTAAGCGGCAGTCCTCTAAAAAGAATTGATTGACGATTCTTGGCACGCATCTCAAAAGAATGCGTCGTATTAAGTTTAGGATGGATAACGCGGAAAAGGCATAAAAATTTAGAGAAAGCGAAAGAGATATTCTTTATCTAATACCTATCTTAGAATCTTTGAAATTGAAATTATGGCATTAGAATTTGTAGAGTTATCCGAAATGAAGATGTAACTTTTTTAAAAGAGAGTAATATTTCACGTTTAACATTTTTTTTTTTTTTTTTTTTTTTTTTTTTAATATTACAAATATTATTTAGTAAAAATTAAAAATCTAAAGTGAAAAATTTATATAGTAGTTTTTTACGTATAAAATGATATATACGAAATTTAATTTATTATTATTTTAATAATATAATTATTATATTTTAATAAAATTTATATGTTAAAATTAATTATTTAATTTTTTAAAAATTAAATAAATAATATTATATTAATTAGTTCGAACGTTTTTTATAATATATTTAATTTTTATAATATAAAATTATTAAAATTAATATTTTTTTTAATTTTAAATAAAATTATTAATATTAAAATTACGAATTTAAAAATAAATATATTATTATTATTATTATTTTTATTTCGTTACGTTTACATATTTAACCCGTTATAATTAAAATATTATTAATGTTTTTTTTTAATAAATTTTTAAATAAAAATTATGTTTTTATTAAAGAAAATTTAATTCGTTTTTATTTATTTTTAATTTTCGTTATATATTTATATTATATGTTATTATATTTTATTAAAATTTTATTATTTTAATAAATTAAATAATACGTTTAATCGTATAAAGTTATTTTTATTATTTTTATACGGTTTATTTTTATTATATTTTTATATTTTATTCGGTAATTATTTTATTATTTTTATTAAATAACTTTTTTTATTATTTTTTAATATATTATTTTTTATTAAATTATAAATAATTTTATTTCCGTTTTGTTTTTTATATAAAATATAATAATTATTTTATTAATGGTGTATAATGATAATGTTTTTGGTAAATACGGTTTTATTTAACATATATTATAAAATTATCGGTTTTTTTTTTTTTTTTTAATATTTTTTTTTTAATTTTATCGTTTTTTTTACTTTTACTTATTTTTATTTAAATTTTATATTTTTAATTTTTTATTTATTATTATATTTTATTATTAATTTTCTTATTATAATAATGGTAATAAATTTAATAATAAATTTATTACGTTTTAAAATTATATATTTTTTAAATATTTTAATTATTATCATTATTTTCATTTTTATATATTTTACTTTTGTTTAATTTATTTTTAATATAATTATAATTTAAGTTTTTTTTTTATTTTAATTATTTAATAATTTTTTTTAATTAATATATTTATTATTATTATATTAAAATTATTATAAAATATATTTTAATATATTTTCTTTATGTTATTTATGAATTTATTTATATTAATTGTTTTTTTAAAAAATAAATAAAATAATTAAAAATTTTAAAACTTTAATATATTTTATATTTTTTTTTTAACTTTTTTTAATAATATTTAAAATTAAATATTTTCTAGTTTTTATTTTAAAATAATATTTTTTTATTATCGAATTTTAAATATAATTTAATTATATTTTATAACTATTATAAAATAATATAATTTTAAAATTATTAATTATTTAAATTGTAATTAATATTATATTTAATTATAATGTTAATATAATATAATTTTTAATTTATATTTTTATTTTAATTATAATAAAATTAATTTTTATTATTTTTAAATTTTTTTATTATTATTATTATTATTATTAATTTTTTATTTTAAATTTTTAAATAAATAATCATTTTTTTATTTTAATTTTTATTTAAAAATTGTAAATTTATTTAATAAATTATTATAAAATATATATTTTATTATAAAACTTTTATTACATTTATTAAAAAATTTAATAAAAAACGTATTTTTATTATTATAATTTAATACTTTTTTTTTAAAAAAAATTCTTTATTTATTTTAAATTTTTTAAATTTTATAATTTTAAAAAAAAAAGTTAAATAATATATTTTTTAATAAATTAAATAAAGAATTTAATAAAAAAAATAAAAAAATTAAAATTAAAATTATTAAAATTTTTAAAAATTTTAAAATCGTTAAAAACGTTAATAATAATAATAAAAATAATAATATTGAAAAACTTTTTAATAATTTCGAAATTAAAAAAAATAATAATTTTTTTAAAATTAAATAATAAATTATATTTAATATAAAAAAATTATAATTAATTTATTTTTACAATTTTACTATAATAACTTTATATATATTTTCTTTTATTTATATTTATTAAAACTTTATTAAAATTTTTTTAAATTTAAATTTTTAAATTTTTTCTTTTTTTATTAAATTAATTATTAATTTACATATTAATAATATTTTTAAATTTAAAACCCACTATATAATTTAACTCACTTTTTTATTATCTTTTATAACTTTTTTATAATTATATTATAATTTAAACATTTTTAATATTAATTTATTATATAATTTTTCTTTTTAAATTACAAATTTCGTATATTTTATTATTATATAATATGTTATTTCTTTTTACTTACATTAATATCGTAACATTTTTACTTTAAACATTTTTTATTTAAATAAAAATATTTTTAATTTTATTTTTTTTATACGTATTTAAATTAATATTAAAATTTTATATTTTTTTAATAATTTATAAATTTCCTTTAACTATTTATTTTTTAATAAAAATTTCAATATAATTATATTTTAAATATATCTTTAATTTTATTTTATTTTTTATATTTATAATATTATTTCTTTTTAAAAATTACTTTTTTTTTATAATTTAACTTATTTTCGTTTTATTTATAAATTTTTTCTTAATTTTTTTACCAAAATAACAATAAAAAAATTTTATAATTTACTTTATCTTTTTTTTATTAAATCTTAACTTTACATTTACAATTTTTAAAACAATTTTTTTTATTTTTTTTTTTTTTTTTTTTTATAAAACTATTTTCATTACTATTTTTTTTTTAAATTTAATTACCTTTTTATTTAAATATAAATTTAATAAAAAATATTTTATTTCGTTTTTTATATATTTAACTAACATTACTTTATATATTTTTATTATTTTTTAAAAATAAATTAATTATATTTCTTTTAATTTTATTATTATTTTACTTACTTTATTTTTTTTATTTAATATATATTATACAATTACTTTATATATTATAATATTCTTTACAATTTTTATATATATTTTTTTTATTTTTAAAAAATTATATTTTTATATAAATATTATTAATTTTAAAAAAATATATTATTATTTTTCCATTTTTATTTTAATTATCTTTAAATATTTTATTTATTTTAATTTCTTATTTAATTAAACTTTTAAAAATCTTACATTTTTTATTAACTTTATTATTATTATTTTTTAATTATATTACATTTTTATTTAATTTATATATTTTAATAAAATATATTAACTTATTTTTTTAAAAAATAAAAATTATTTTATATTATTTTACTTATTAAATATATTTAAAATATATATTTCTTAATTTTTTATAATTTTCTTTAATATTTAAACTTATTGTTATTAAATTTATATTATTTACAAAATTAATTATAAATATTTTATTTTTTTTTAATTTTTTATAAAATATTAATATATATAAATTAAATAAAATAAAAAATAATAAAGATTTTTATAAAATATTTATGTAAAAATTTATTTTTAAATTAAATTTATTTTTAAATTAAATTTATTTTTAAATATTAATTATATTTTTCTATTTTTTAAATAATTTTTAATTTATTTTATTACTTACTTAAAAAACCTTTTTTTTTTAAAAATATATAATAATTTTTCTAAAATAATATAATTAAATATTTTTTTTATATTAAATTATAATAATAATATTTTTATTTCGTTTTTTTATATTAAATATATTATTTTCGTTATTATTTTAATAATTATTTTTATTAATTTATATTTTTTATTATTTATTTCTTTTTTAAAAAATATATTATTTATTTTTATTATAAATATTATTTATAATATTATTATTTTTTTTATTATTTTTTTTAAAATATTTAATAATATTATTAATTTATATATATTTAAAAATAAAATTAATTTTTCTTTAATTTTTTTTAATTTAAATAACATAATAATTATTATTATATAAAATTTTATTAAATAATATTTATAATAAAAATTATTTATTATTATTTTTATAATAATTTTAAATAATAATTTATTATATTTAAATAAAAATTTTATTAATATTTTATTTTTTTTTAAAATTTTTTATTTTTTTATAATTATTAATATATTTTTAATTACTTTTTATTTTATATAATTATTAATTGTAAATTTTTTATTAAATGTTTTATTAAAAATTATATTTATTAAATTTAAATTTAAATTTAAAAAGAATTTTATTTAAAATATATTTATTTTTTATATATAAATAATTATTTATAATTATTTATTTATTTTTTTTTTAATATTAAAATAATTTTATTTTTTATATTAATTTGTTAATTTTTAAATTAAATTTATTTTTTTAATTTTTATAAAAATTTATTATTTTTTAATATTTTTATTACTATTTTTTATTATTAAATTTTTTTTACTTTTTATATTATTTTATAATATATTTTTATTATATTAATATTTTATTTTTAATTTTATGTTATTTTTATATTTTATTAAATTTTTTTTTTATATAAAATTTTTTTTTATTTTAATAATTTATTTAATTTATTATTTAATTATTATAAATAAAATTATTTTTTATTTTAATATTATTAAATTTATTATTTTTTAAAATTTTTTTATTATATAATTAATATAAAAATTTAATTTTTTTATTTTTATTTTTATTATTATTAAATTAAAATTTTTTTATATTTATTTTTTATATTTTTTATAAAATTTATAAAATTTATTTCGGATATTTTTTAAAATATTATATATAATATTTTTATATTTATTTATGAATAACATTAATTCGGCAATAAAGGGCGTATTAAGTCGGTAATAATTATACCATTTTGTATAAGAGCGTTACACCCGCGAAAATAGCATAAATATTACATGTATCTCCATACAAATTTACTAGTGCGTAACCGTACTTCCCATGCCCACCCCGCCAAATTTCTTAATTTATCAAATTACTTTATCTAATTTACCGAACCAACCACTTAATCAATCAATCAATCAATTAATTAATTAATTTTTCAATTTGAAAAAATCTCGTGTTTTTACTTTAAAATACGCGTATACGACCGTAATTAATTTAATTATTTAAAATTTAAAATTATAAAAATTCGAAAAATAAAATTAATTAAAAATTACAAATTATTATTAATAAATTTATATACGAAAAAAAATATTTATTAATACAAAATAATTATGGTTATTACCGATTTAATACGTTTTTTATTACCGAATTAATATTATTTATATTTATGTTAAATTAATTATTAAATTCTTTTAATTTTTTATTATTTTTATAAATTAACTTTTTATTATAATTAAATTTAATTATTATTATTTTATTAAATTTAATAAAATATTTAAATTATTTATTATTTTATTTTTTTATTTTAAATAATATAATATATATTAAAAATTTTTATTATAAAATAATTTTTATTTTTTTTTATTATTTTTTTTCGAAAAAAAGTTATATTTTATTATTATTTCCGGTTTTATATAAATATTTTATATTATTATTATTTTATATTTTATTTTATTTATTTATTTTATATTATTTATAATTTTAATTATATATAATATAATTTATTTTAATTTATTTTATATTATTTTATAATTATTAATTAATAAATTATATAATTTTTTTTTTATAAATTATAATTTTTATATTATAATTAAATTTAAATTATTTTATATTTTTAAAATTTAAAATAATATTTTATTATTTTATATTATATTTTAATATATTATTTTTATTTTTATTATTATATATTTTTAAAAAATTATATATTATTTTATTTTTATATATAAATTATTTATTTAAATAAAATTAATTTAATTTTAAATATTATTATTAATATTAAAAATAATGTTAAAAAAATATATATTATTTTTAATATATTTATTATATATATTGTTTTTTTAAAATTTTTTTTTTTAAACATTTTTATAATTAAAAAAAATAGTTTTAAATTTATAACGTTATTTAATTTATTTTTTAAAAAGTTTTTTTTTTTATTTTTTTAAATGTTATAAATGTAAAATTATTATAAATAATATAAGTTATGTTTAAAAAATATTTAAAATTTCTTTTTTTTTAAATTATTATAATTTATATATATATGTTTTTTTTACTTTTTTTTTTCTTTTTTTTATTTTATTATAATTTTTATTTTAAATTAAATAAAAATTATTATAATTTTTATATTTAATTTTCTTTATATAACTTTAATTTTTTTTTATATATTATATTTATATATTTATTATATTTTATTTATTATTTATAATATTTTATTTTATTTTTACGTTTTTTATAAAAAATTTATATTAAAAAACTTTTATTTTTTAAAATAATTTATTATTATATAAAGTTTTTACCATTTTTAATAAAATTATTTTTATAATTAATATTATATATTTAAATTTTTTTTTATAATATATTAATTTTAAGTTTTTAATATTTTAATGGTTTTTTATTTTAATATTTATTAATAATTTTTTAAAATTAACATATACATTTTATAATTTATTTATTTTAAAACTTTTTATTATAAAAATAAAAAATCGGTTAACGTTTATAATTTAATTTTTAAAGGTTTTTTTTATTTATTTTTATTTTTTTTATTTATAAATTTTTATATTTTTTTAAAATATAACTGTAATAATTTCGTTTTAAAATTTATATATTATTATTATTTTTTATTTTCTTAAAACCTGGTTAATTACTTTTATTATTTTTTTTTATATTTTTTTAATTATTTTTAAATCCGTTAAGTTTTTTTTAATAATAATCTTTTTTATTTTCCGTAATAAAACTGTTATTACGTTATTTTAAATTTAACCGCTTATAATTACCACATTTATTTATAATTATTTTATTATTTATAAATTTTAAAAAATTCTAATAATATTTATTTTTCTTAAATTTTTATTTTTATTCTTTTTATTTTTTTTTATATTTTCAAATATAATTAATTTAATATATTGTTATTTCGTTTTTATTTTTTAAATAATATATAAATATTATATTTTTTTTTATTATTTTAATAATTTATATTTTTAATTTATTAATTTTTATTTTATTTTTTTTATATATTAAATTTATTAATATTTTAAATAATGTTATAATTATTTCTTTATATTTCTTTTTATTTATTTATTTTTTTTCGATTTTTTATGATTATTATTATTATTATTATTATTATTATTATTATTATTATTATTATTATTATTATTTACCATAATTAATTTAAACGCATTACGCATCGAGTTTATTATTATTATTTTAACATTAACATTTTTAAATAACATTACCATCGCAATTACAATATAAAACTATCGCGGCTTTTTAAATATTATAATTATCTATTTTTTATAAATTATTATTGATTTTTTATAATATTACATTACAAAAAATCAAAAATGTTTTTAATTTTTAATAAATTTAATTAATTATAATTAATTTTTTTTAAAAAAAAATTTAAATATATAAATAAATAATTATATTTTATTTATTTTTATATTATTTAATTTAAATTAAAAAATATAAAAATATAAATTATTTATATATAAAATAAATATTAAAATAAATAATTTTAATTATATTAAAAAAATAAAATATTTTAATATAAAATTCAATATTTATAATTTATTATTATTTTTAAAATTAATTAATAATTATAATTATTATTATTATTAAAATATTTAAATTTTAAAAATTTTTATAATAAATATTATTTATTTTTTTATAAATAATATTATAAATTTTAATATTTTATTATATTATTATTTTTATAATTTTAAAATTTAATTTATAATTTAATAATAAAATTATGATTATTTTAAAATAAAAATATCAAATATATAAATTTATAAAATAAATAATTATAAAAAATTTAAATTATTAAAATAATATAAATATATATTTAATTTATATATAAAAAATAAATATTTATAATAATATATATTATATTATAAATATATTAATTTAATATATATTAAATTTATAATAATTTATTTAAAATAAAATAATAATTAATTATTTATTAAATTATAATATTTTAAATTAATAATTTTAATATAAATAATTTTATTTATAATTAAAAAAATAATAATTTTAATGGTTTATATTGTAAAAATTAAATATATTATAAAAATAAATTAAATTAATTAAATTATTTTTAATTTTTAAATTTTTTAATTTTTTTACGAATAAATTTTAAAATGTAACGTAAATATTAATAATAATAATACGTTATTTATTTTAACGTTTTATTATTAAATAAAACGGTTAATGTAATTAATTAAATTAAATTAATATTTTAAATAATAAAATAATATAAATAATACCATATTATATAAACTTTTAATCGTGGATTACGTATTGAAAAAATTTAAATATATTTTCTTTATTTAAATTTATTATAAACGTAAATTTTTCCGGTTTATGTAATTAATAAAAAATAAAATAATAAATAATAAAATTATTCACGCGATAATAAATTAACGAAAATATTTCGTAATTAAAATTCGTAAATTAAAAAATATTTATTAAAAACGTTTATATAATTACGAAAAATTCTTTTAATTAAATTAATAAAATTAAATATTTTTTAATTATTTAAATTAAATTACGGATTTTTTTTTAAATATTTTATTTATAAAAAAAGTTTCTTTTATTATATATTATTTTATATAATTATTAAAGTAAAAAATGTTAAAAGAAATTATAAAATAAATAATTATTTAAATTTAAATTTAAAAAAAAATATATTAAAATATATTAAAATAAATAACGGGTTTATATTTTTAAATTGAATAGTAATTATTATTACGTAATTATTTACCGTTTTATTATTATATTAATATATATTATTTTATAATTAAATTATAAATATTTTTATTTTAATTTATTAAATAATTTTCAAATATAATTAAATATTAATATAATATAATATTACGTTAAAATATGTTATAATATAATAGAAAAAATAAAATTAAAATTTTTTTTTAATAATATATTTAATATTTTAAATATAAATTAAATATATTAAATAATAAATGATATATTAAATTAAATAATTTAATATATTATCATTAATAATATATATAAATTTTAAATAAATATTATAAATTTATTAATAAAAAATGTTTTAATAAAATTTTATTTTAATATTTAAATTAAATTATCATGTTTTTTTTGTTATATTTTTTAATTATAAATGTTTATATTTAATTAAAAATTTTTAAAAGTTTTTTTAAAAAAATAAAAAAAAATTTTATTTAAAATATATTTAATTTAAATTATTTTTATTTTTTAATTTTTATTTAAATTTATTAAAAAAATTATTAAATTTTTTATTAAATATAATAATTAAAATATAATTAAATAACGTAATTATGTAATTAAATTTAACTTTTATTTTATAATAAAATATATAAATATTTTTTATGCGTTTATAATTTTATTTTAATTTAATTAATAAAAATATAATAATAATTATTATAATTAAAAATTATGGTTAAAAATTATATAAATAATTAACGAAATTAATTATTTATTTAATTTAATATTTAAATTAAAATTTAATTTTATATATATAAAATTTTATAATATATTATAAAATTTTTAATATTTTAAAAAATTTAAAAAAATTTTTTTTAACGATTTTTTAAATTTGTAATAATTATTATATTAAAATTTATAATTTAATAATATAATATTTTATAAATATAAAAAAAAAATATTTATATTAATAAGTACGTACGTAAAAAGAATAATAATAAAGTAATAATAAATAAATAAATGAGTTAAAATTAGTATATTAATAATATTTAAAAAAAAAATTATTTATTATTAAAAAATGGGAAAAATATATTTTTTATATAATTTAAAGTATATAAATATTTTTTTATATTAAGTATATATTATTTAATAATATATATGGTTATTATTTAATTATTATTTATTTTATTTTTTTTTTACGATTAATTAATTGCAAATTTGATATTTGCTTTACGTTTTATTTATCTTTTTAATTATAAATTAATTTAATTATTTTTTATTAATATTTTTATTATTTTATTAAAAAATATTTTAATTATTACATTTGCGGGGTTATAAATATTATATATTTATTAAACGTTATTTATTTTTCGGTTTTTATATAATTACTTTAATATTATTAAATCAATTATTAATTTTTTTTCGTTTATACTATTTATTTACACTAAGCACTAATATAAAGAAAAAAAGTTAATACATAAAATTAATAATACGCAAGAAAATAATAAGCGTTTTAAAATGGTATTAATTGTATAATAAATTATATATTTTATATTAAATTTTTAAATTATTTTATAAATTTTATTAGCAAATATGTTACAAATGATTTATTTATATTTAGTAAATAATTAATGGATAATGTTATTTATAATTCAAATTTTATTATTTTAAAAAATGGGTTTTTTATTACTTAAAACAATAATATAATTAATTTATAAATTTAAATTTTTATTATTCGCGAACAATTTATTAACAAAAATATATAAACGTAAATTTTAAAAATTTAAATTAACGTAATAAAATTTTCGTTTTTAATTATTTATTTGCTATTAAATCTTAACGTTAAAAACTTTAACTTTTTTTAATTCCGATTTTATATATTATATCGTTATTATATAATTAAATGTAATTTCGGGTTAGTAAATTAATAAAATATACATTTTTCGAGCCTTTTATTTTATAAATTGTTTAATCATATCCGAAGATTTTAAATTTAATAATTTGAGTTTTTTAACTTAGTTTTTTTATATAATAAAAACCTTATAATTTTTTTTATAAATTGTAATACGCGAATTATTAAAATCTTCAATTCTTTTATTTAATATTTTTTAAAAACGTATTTTAATTCCCGCTTTAATTAATATTTTATTTTTTATAATAAAAAATTTTATAATGTTAATATTAAGAATGTTATTTATTTAAAAATTGGTAATTTTAAATGGGTTTATAATTGTTATTATTAAATAAAAATTAAATGTTAATAATTTTATATATAATTTTTTTTAATTATATTTTAAATAAATTTTAAATTAATACGTATTAAATTTAATAAAATTATATAACGGTTTATTAATATATAATAACGTTTTTTCGGGATATTTATATTTTAATTTAATTAATATTTATATATAAATTATTTTTAATATAAATGTTTTAAATTAAATATAAATTATAATAATATTTTTTATTATAATTTTTATCTTTTTTTAACAAAATATAAAAATTAAAATTAAAATAAATTATTAATTAACTTTTTAAATAGTGGGTGCATAAATTATAATTAATTTTTTATCGAAATCGTTATAATTTTAAATTATTAATCGTGATTTTTTATAAAAAACAAAAATATTTTTACTTTTAATTTCGCAAATTATTTGTAATTTAAAAATCGTCGCGCTTTTATACATTTTTAAATTATATATTACCGATTTTAAAATATTTTTTTTAAATAAAACGTTTAATTTTTTTATATCCGAAACTTCATATAATTTTTTTAATATAATTATTTTTTTGTTTTTTTAAAGTTGTATTGTTAAAATAAAGTTATTTCGTTTTTTAATGGTAACAAATAACGTAGTAATATAAAAAAAGTTGTTAATAAATATAAAATTTTTTTTAAGAATAATTTAATAATCGTTAAAATTAAAAATGGGTTTAAATAATTTAATTTTAAGTTTTTTAATTAACATTAGTTTTTTTTTAAGTTAAGTATAAAGTTTAATATAAAAGTTTTGGAATGTAAATATGCCGTTAAATGCGTTTAAGGCAATAATAACGTTTTTATTAATAATTAAGATAATTTTATATAATCTTTTCTATTTGCTTTTTTTTTAATAGATAAATATTTTATTACCGATAAAAAAAAATATTAAAAAAGTTTTCTTAATGTTAGAACTATTACAAATATTTAAAACGTTACAAATTAAATGTTATAACTTAATCTTTTTAACTTTTATTATTACTTTTTAAATTATTTATGTTTTTTACGTTTATAAGAAAATAAATAATAAATTTATATTAATTTTTAAATAAACGCCAAAAATTAAAAAAATTAAAATAAAATTATTTAAATTAATAATATTATTTATTATTTTAACCATTATTTAAAATCGTAATATATTTAAAACGAAATTTTAAAATTTAATTATTATAATTTTATACGTTTAATAAATAAGATTATAATATTTTTTAACTTTATTAATTAATTAATGTGTTTCGATTAATATTTAATAATAAATAATTTTAACTATACAAGTTTCATTTTTAAATTTGGTATTATTAAAATTAGTTTCGATATTATATATAATAATATTTAAAAATTTAAAATAAATGTTAATTTAATATTATTTTAATATTTTTTATATTTTTTTAATTAATAAATTTTTTATAAAACGTATTATTTAAAAATTAATAATTATGTTAATAATATATAAAATTAATTGTTTATTAAAATATATAACGTTAATAATTATTTTGTAATTAAAATTTATATTAGGATTTTTTAAATTAAATTTAAATTTTTATAAAATTTTACTTTTAATTTAATAATAATAATAAAATTTATTAATTTTTTTAAAATTATTAATATTAATATTATATTTTAATTTATTTAATAAATTATAAAATTTATTAATTAATAAATAATTAAAATAAATGTAAAAATGTTGTAATTTGTTTTTTATAAAATAAATAACGTTTTTAAAGTAAAATTATAAATATTTATATTTTTTAATAATATTAATTATTATTTTATTTTTATATATTAATTGGTTAATAACGTTATTAAAATATATATTTAATTAATTTATATTTTTTAAAGAAAGTAAAAATAAAATATTTAATTTTATAATATAAAAATTTATTTTGTTAAACGGAATGTTAATTATGATTATTTTTAAAAATTTGATTGGTTATTTATCGTTAAATTTAATATTTATTTTTTTTACGCGAAATTTATTTATTTTTAATTATTAATTTGGGTATTTTTTAATAAAAACGAAATATTAATTTTTTTTAACTGTAAATACGTATGTTGCGCTTATATTGGATATAATATTTTAAAAAATGCTTTTTATGTATTAATTTAAAACGAAAATAATGTTGGATTTTTTATTTTCGGATAAATTTAAAATTATAATATAATATTAAAACGTTTAATTAAATAAAAATATTACTGTTAAAAATAAGTTATTTTTATTATTTAAATTTAAAGATAAATTAATAATATTTTTATTTTAATTGAGTTTTAAATTAAAATTGTTAATTTTTTCGAAATTTGTTAAAAAAATTATGTAGTTTTTTTTAAATGGATTTTATTTAACTTTTTATACTTTTTTAATTTTTTTGCGTTTATATTTTAAATATTTCGTTAATTAATATTTTTTTTTTTTATAAATTTAATAACGGCGTTTTTATTTTTTTATTTATTTAAAATTATATTTGTTTTTTTTATTATTATAATAATATTTTTGGTTAATATAATTAATATGGTTATTATTATTATTATTATTATATTTGTTAGTAAAAAATTATTATATATTTTTTATAATTTTATATATTTTAATTAATATTTAAAATTTATTTATTAAATTTTTAAATTACGTAAATAATATAAAAAAAGCGTGTTAAAATTGAAATATAATTTAATATATTTAATATATTATAATAATAAGTTATTATTTATTTTGAAAATTATAATTTAAAGTTTTTTAATATAATGAAAATTTATTAAAAAATAATTAAAGTATTTTCATATTGTTTTTTTTTTAATTTTATTTTTTTATTTTAATATTAAAAAATGTTATTAATGTTTAATTATAATAATATTAGATTTTATTTTATTTAATATTAAAGTAACATTTTATAATAAAGTATATATTTATAAAATATTAATATTAAAATACGTTATAAAGAAAATAAATAATTGTTTTTTTAGTTAAAATAGTAAAAAATATAATATAAAATTATGTTTATTAAATTTTTATTATATAATATATATTTAAAAAAAATTTAAATTTATTTTCGAAAATATTATATAGTTTTTTTATATAATTATTTTTAATATTTTAAGCTTTTTTAAAATATTTTACAATAATAAAAAAGTATATTTTATTAATAATACATATTAAAAAAATTTTATAATAAATTTAAATTTATTAATTATTAATAAATATAAAGGTTTATTTTTAAAAACTTACCATTTATATAAATAATAAAGTTATTTAAAAAAAGAAATTGTAATTTCTTATTAACGGGTTTTTTTTATTTATTCTAACATTTAAAAAAAACGCGAAAGTTATATATAAATTATCCAACAACGATTTAAAAAGTTTAAAAACATTTTTTGTAATAAATAAAATAATTTACTCTTATATTAAGTTAATTCTTTATTTAAGGTTGTATCTTAAAATATTATTTGTTTATTTTAAATAAAATATAAACGGCTTTTATAAAACAATAAAAAAAAAAAAAGCGGGAAAAAGGGGTTAAGTACCGTTTAAAGATTATTTTAAATTTTTTGTTAAGATTAAGTTATTAAATATTAGTAGCTTAGTACCTTTTATAAATTAAAAGTAAAATATTTTATAAAAAAACGGAGTGATAAAATGCGTAATAAAAAAAAAAAATTATATTAAAAAAAAAAGAAATAATATTAATTATAAAATAAATAAAACGAATTAAATATAAAAAAAAAAATTCCTTATAAAAATAATATTAAAAAAAAAAATTTGCTTTGTACGTATAGCTTTACAAACAGGCGTTTACGAATTAAAAAACGTTAATTATTAATATATTAATATTTAAAAATATATAAATTTTTATACGTTAAAATAAATAAGTTTTTTTTTAATATTATAAATTAAAACTTTTTACGTTAATATATTAAATTATTTCTATTATATTTTTTTTAATTTATTAAAGTTTTAAACTAGTAAATTACTTATTTACACGAAGTTAATAAAAGATTCCGCATAATTAACATTATATCAACTCATATAAATATTTCGTTACATTAACGTAATTTTTAATATTAATTATAATATTTTTAACATAATTGTAAAATTTACTATTATAAATTTTTAAAATTATTTCTTATATTTATTTAACGTTTTTTTAAATATTTAAACGTATAAAGTATTTTTATTAATAATTTTAAAATTTATTAAAGTAAAAAAATATTTAAATATTTTTTTATTAAAATATTATTTTTATAAAATTTATAATTTTTTATTTTATTATTATATAATTAAAATATTAAATAAAAATTATTATTATTTAATTAAAAAAGTAACTTAATAGTTTTCGTAACTTATTTATATTTTTTTACTCAATTAAATTATTATTTATAATTTAAGTTTATATTTATGTAAAACTTTTTAATTATAATATTATAAAAAAAATTAATATTATAAATAATAATAGTATTAATAATAATAATAAATTTAAATTATTATATGTAAATATAAATTTAAATAAGTTATAAAATAAGGTAAAATAATAATTTATTATAAATAATTTAATTATTTTAATAAAAAATGTTATATTAATATTACGTATATTATTATAATAAAATTTTTTAAATTATTGTAATAATAACTTTTTTAACTTTATTAATTTATATTATTATAAGTTTAATAATATTAATTAATATTAATAAATATATATGTAAAAGAAATAATAATAAAATAATAATAAATAAATAAATAAATTAAAATTAATGTATTAATAATATTTAAAAAAAAAACTATTTATTATTAAAAAACGAAAAAAACGCGTTTTTTATATAATTTAAAATATATAAATACTTCTTTATATCAAATATATATTATTTAATAATATGTATAATTATTATTTAACTATTAATTTATTTTTAATATTATTATTAATTTTTTTATATAATTTTTTTATAAATTTAAATAAAATAATATTTCATAATAAATTTATAATTTTAAATATATATATTATTTATTTTTAAAAATATAATATAAATATAAATTAATTTAATTATATTTTTTATTTATTATTTTAATTTTTAATTTAAATAATTAAAATTTAAATATATTTTTTATAATAAAATAAATTTTAAAATATTATAAATATATTTAATTATAAATTATAATATTTATTAAATATATTATAATTATAACATATATTATTTATTAAAATATATATATTTTATTTAATTAATTACATATCGATTAAAAATTAATTATTAATTAATTATTTTTAATATTTTTAATATTTTAAATTAAAAATTAATATTTAAAAATATAATTATATATAAAAATTATATTATTAAAATAATAAAAAAATTTTAATTTAATATATTTTAATAAAAATATTTTATTAATTTAAATTAAAAATTAAAATATAATATTAAAATATATTTAAACTAATTTATGTATTTTTTTATTTTAATATATTTAAATTTTAATATTAAATTATTAATATTTATAATATTATTATAATTATTATTAATTTTTAAATTTATATTTATAAAATATAAAAATTTAATAATTTATATTAAAATTTAAAAATTATTAATTTATATTAATAATTAATTATAATTATAAAATAAAAATTTAAAATTATATTTTTTTTTATATATATTTTTAAAACGTTACATTATAATATATTATAATATTTTAACGAAAATATTATATTTATTATAATTTAACGCATTATAATTAAATTTTTTTTTTAATTTAATTATATTAATTTACGTTAATTTAATTATAATATTAATAATTATTTTATTTAAATAAAATTTTATTTATTTAATTTAATAACATCATTATATTAATTAATAATTAATTTAAAAATGATATAATAAAAAAAGTATAATGAAAAAAGCATGTGGTTTAAACTTATTAAAATAATATATTCCCGTGCATTCGTAACTTTGCCTTAATCTTAGTGATTAATAACGATAATCTTTAACCAATCATTTCCTTACGCTCTAAAGCATATCTACACCCCCTTGTCAATCCGACGCGCAGAGAAGCATCTTGATTATATTCGCCCGCGCGGCACGACTCGCCGGCCACGAGGCCTGTACGAAAATCTTTTGTTATTGGCCGAAGTCGTCGATAGTATGGTACGCGGGGTCGGGAAAATGAATCCGTTCGATCCATCGTACGATTCAAACAAAAGCATAGGAACCGCACGTTAGGGTTCGATTCGTTTAAAAAGGAATTACGAAGCTCTAATCATTACGGAATCGAATGTTTCGTTTCTCGCATGTCGGAATCCGACTTCGGCGTTCTTAGGATCCTAAGCTGAGACGTTGGATTTTCGCAGCCTATAGTAGATCTCCCAATTGCGGATATGCGGGATTTGTAATGTAGCTCGATGATGACCGTCGGCGGACGAGCTCTCGTCTTGGCAGCGCGATTGTCGTCCAGGAACGCGTTTCAAGATGCTCTGCTCGTTGGCGCCGCGTCGCCGCGGATCTCGGAGCCCGATCCCGAGTTTCTCGTTCCAGGGCCGACTCCGAAGATGATCATCGGAGCTTGTACTACTTTCCGGTTCCGACTTGCTGCAAACTTATGTTCCTTTAGCTCGGGATCATTATTAGCCCGAGGGACACGATACCCTGGTCCGCGGATTGTCGGATGTTATAGATATCCTAGTTTACGGAGTAGGTACTCCTGATCCCCGTGAGTACGGTGCGCGAGGTTGTTGATTGTTATATAGGCTCTACTCCCGCTGCTCGGTGAAGTCTTTATTCGGTATCGTCTCGTCTTTCGTGCGTATCTGATCTCGTAGCCATGAAGCCCGACAGCAATTTCAAGGTTATCATCGCCGGTGGTGGCATCGCCGGTCTCACCCTGGCTAATATGCTAGAGAAGTTCGACCTGGACTATACCGTCTTAGAATCCCACTCGGATATAGCACCTCAAGTCGGTGCCAGCATCGGCCTATTTCCCAACGGCCTACGAATACTCGACCAGCTAGGGTGCTACGAGCAGATCCTCGAGATATTCGCTGGCGAAGATCCCTATAGAAGGACGTACGTACGAGATAGGAGCGGTAAGACATTATCGATACAGGATAGGATCAGCGCGGACCTCGAACGACGGTAAGTATTTATCCCGTTGGATAGAAAGATAATTCTGACAATTGTCTTAGACACGGCTATGGGCTGCTTTTCTTCGATAGGCAAAGGCTTTTGCAGATCCTGTACGATAATCTACAACACAAAGATAGGGTACTGCTGAGCAAGAAGTTCGCTACCGCAAGCATTGCAGATCAAAGCGTGAGAGTTACGTGTGCGGATGGTTCTTCCTTTGATGGTACTATTCTCGTGGGAGCGGATGGCGTTCACAGCACCGTCCGATCTATCATGATCGCGTTGGCCAACAAGACTCGGCCTGGTTATTTCGATATAAGAGAGCAGGAAAGCATCCCTTGCTATTATAGATGTAGCTTTGGCATTGCTCAGCACGTGCCCGGCTGGATTAAAGGAGAGCAGCATATAGTGCTGGGACAAAATCAGTCTCAGCTCGTAGTTTCGGGACCCGAAGACAAAGTGTACTGGTTCCTATTCGACAAGCTACCAAAGACGAAATACGGAAATGAGATACCTAATTTTACCAAAAAGGACGAGGCCGACTTTGTGAAGCAGAATTTCAACGTGCCCATCACCGATAAAATTACATTCGGCCAAGTATATAGCGAGCGTCTGTCGTCGACGCTGACGCCGCTGCACGAATTCGTTTGCAAGAAATGGTTCTTCGACAGGATTATCACATTAGGAGACTCCATTCACAAGGTAAGATGCTCTCTCGCGCGATTAGATGTCTTCTAACGCAACCTCGCGTCCTAGCCCAACCCCATCGGTGGTCAAGGTGCCAACGGCGCTATCGAGTCTTGCGCCGAACTTGTCAACGCCTTGCTGCGGAGGAAAGACGATCGAGGCGGAACGCTAAACGGTCTATCGGGCCAGGAAGTGGAACGGATATTCTCGGAGACGCAGGACGCTAGAATCGAGCGAGCACATATGGTTGTCGACCTGGCGCATCAGCAACAGGCGATGAACGCCTATGAGAATCCCATACTATCCTCGCTGATCTTTAACTACGTAGCCCCTTTAGCTGGAAGAGAAGCTCAGCTGCATCGCTTGGGGAAGATCTTCATCGGCGGCACGACTGTTAAGGCTCTCCCAGTTCCCAAGAGAATCCGAGCAATCCCGTTTCGTGACGAGCTACCATCCGAGCCTATAACCAAGAACGCAGCAGCTGTGAGAAACGTGCTGGTCGGAGGGATGGCTCTCGCCTTATTCGTCAGCACCAAAGCCTTGAGGCTTCCGGTCGCCGCCGTCGAAGAATGGGTCGATAAATCTCCGGTGGTAATCCGATGGTTTGGCGAGAGCAACGCCTCGAAGATGCTTAACATGTACGTCTCCGTCCTGGCGATACCGATTATGGACAGTGACCCCTCCGCCAAATTACACCTCTTGAACTTCCTTCCGCAGCTCGTCTCGCCGCTTCTCATCTACTCGATCGAAGGTCACCGCGTAGGAAACCAAGGAACCCCTCTCGCTCTTCCGTCCGCGTATTCCGTAGGAATGCAGCTCTGGGGTATCGCTCGTATGGGTCCTGCCCACGCGATCCTGAGCAGCTCGTTCAAGCACGAGTTCCCGACCGGTCGCTCCGTACCGATCAGCGTAGCCGAGTCGTTGATTCCCGCGCTTACTCTTGGCTTCGTGCTCCCGACCATATTTGTCTTCGCGCCGGTTCCTAGCTTAAGAAGTCGGCAGAACTTACTCGCGTTATGGCAGTTTGCGCCGCCGCTATTCAACGTTCTGACCAGCACCTTCTCTACCTGCCTCGAAAGGTGGCAACGAGGTGGCAAGTCCGTCGCGGAGTACGAAGAGGAACACCTGTTCGACCGCTACGAGAAGAAGGACGTGCCTATCCTCAAGTCGGTCTACACGTATGCTTTTGCCGTGCAAGCTACAGCACACATTGCCACCCTCTCTTACGCATGGATGCATCCGGGCATCTCCATCGGCAAGACCTTCTTTGGTCTGCCGAACCCCTTCGCACCGTCCTGGAACTTGCCAAGCATCTTTGCCGAGGCGGCTACCTTCTTTAGGTATGACATGGCAGTGGCGGTAACGTCCTTCGTAAGCACCAACTTGTATTCGATCTGGGACCTGCGTCGGCTGGGATATATTAAGACCGCCGAGGCGGTAAAAGCTGGAATTGCCGTAATCGTAGGGCAGTTCCTCGTAGGCTCGGGCGCTACATGGGCAGGCTTGTGGCATTGGAGAGAAGGAAAGCTGGCTAGCTTGGACATAGAGTAGAGGTTGAGCGATCGGTAAATGCTGCAGCTCTGGTGGAACGGTGAGATGTATGCTACGCAATTAGAAGGATAGAGGCCATAGAACTAGTTAATGCATAATGCTTTGAATTAAACCAAGTAGTTCTCCACTGGATGCTTTGATATTTATTTGGCAACTCCCCTTCGTAATCGTCGGGCAGTATGCGCTTTATCTCTAGGAAATGTTGTAAGTAAGCAGGCTAGAATCCCAGGGGACAATCATTAATCTGTTAACATTTTTTTTTTTCTCAAGCAGTACCATCTAACAGTACAAAAAGCCGCCTGTACCCAACTACATATGCCTAAGGCTTTTCTCTGATCGACGCCAGTTGCTTAGATTCGACAGCCACTAGTTGTAACAATACTATCAGCAGGTAGAGACGCGATGCTGTCAGCAAGCAACCGAAAATTCCTTATATCACACGAAGCTTTGGATTTGTCTCTCGAGAGGTATCGCCACGTGGTGCCAAAAGCGTGAAGCAACTTCGTTGTCATACAGGGAACTCTAAGCTGAGTAGCTACAAGAGCTAGAGCTATACGTATAAGAATCATCTTTTATCTTAGCTATCTCTGCTATAGTTGTGAGGTGCTGCTCTGTCTCTCAGTCCCAAGCTGTCGTGTCGTTCAAGACGGCTAAGTTCAGTAGCAACGTAAAGCGCGGAGGTTCAATGAGGGGATAGCCATTACCATTCTCAGCTGAACGCTGGAGTGGCTAGAAGGACGGGTAGTTCACATCATCTTCCCGAGGGTTAGAATCAGATAGAAAATATTTTCGTACACCGGCGATTGTATCAGGGCAAGTGTTAAATCAATCCGGGCTACCTCCCATTTTACACCAAAACTCGACGTTGTCACTCTGCGATATCTTCGCCAATACAAATTTTGAAATTAAGTTCCTATCTTCCATCTACAGGATACCCATTATATTAGACTTGCTATGTAAATATAATTAGCCCGCGGCTACCTAGGTAGTAAACATTTCATTAATATTTGTAGGTACCCAGTCTTACCTTCTGTGGCTTGTTGCGAAAGCACCGACTGACTCACGGGCGGTTCTCGGCATGTGTTCCGTCGATGGCAGCTGTGTCTACATTACAATCCAGCAGGTAGATTAATTTCCCTTGAAATGGGACAAGTATCGATACCGCTATGCCATTTCTCAAGGAACTCTGACCATACTTAGTTTTGGAAACCTACGGCTCTACGCACATAACAAGCTTCCCTAGAGAGCTGAGAGGCGGCGTCGGAACTGATAGAACCACAAGTGAGGAAGAGACTATCTCGACGCATGATACGTCTCCAAGAGAGACCAGCGCATCTTGCGCTCGTCAGCCGCGAGTATGGTTGCTATATCTGACGGTTAGTAGCATGGGGATCTCTAGCAGAGCTGTTAGCTTAACGATCTGAACATGCCTAACGGACAGTTAGTTCGGCAGGATGTTCGTTTGCAGATATCACAGCATGGAGCTAAGCTGCCAGGAAGACGGGGCCACAGTATGTAGATTTCTTCCTCGTTACTTCACGCGTAATCCGGCAGGTGGATTATCATAACCTGTAGATAATGTATTAGCAGTGTTGAGACACAGCGTAGGTGGGAGAGACATGTACCTACTACTCCGCTGCTATGGGCGAATCAGGTTCTTGACAGGACTGCGAATTTGCCGGTTCGGGAAGGACACAGGAGGATTAGCCAATGGTACTACAGGACGCTTTGTACATTATTATCCCTGTACGTTCTAAGCTCCGAGATAGATGGACAGCCCAAGCTTGCTGTTGGCTGCTCCTCTCTGTAGCAGACAAGCAGTACACAACTATGATTACGTAGGTAGTTAGGAAATCTCCTTAGAAAATTTCAGTAGAGATGGGAAAGATTAGAAGCTTGCAGAGATAAAGTCTATTGTTGAGAAGAGGATCGCTGGAAATTGCGGAGCAGCTTGTAGACCACCCTGATAGGATTGGTAGTAGTATAAGGCTCGCGTTGCCGCCGACCGCTGTTCGTCATCAAGCTAGAAATAAATGAATAGCAGCAACAGTAAGAAGTAATGAAGGCTGAGGGAGTGCGCTCTACTCTGGGCTGCTTGTGACAACGAGGCCGAAGGTTTGGCGAACTACGAAGGTTAGGAAAATTAGGCATGACTTTATTGTACGGGGCGTATATTTATAGCACGGTAATAGCAACAGCGACGGCGATAAGATAATAGGGGCGGCGATATACGGGATAGTAGTAAAGGCACATAACTATTTTACTATGGACTTGTTATATCTCTAGATACAATTAGGAAATGAGTAAGAACAATAATGTAAGAGACGGTATAGGATCAATGACTGCAGCGGTGGCGTGGGCGTAGGATAATTGACGATGTAGGAGCAATTATAGCGACGGAGCGACACTGTAACAGCGACATTAACGCCGTAAAATGTTACCGACGATTAGCAGCGAGCAACTGCGGCAATGGCAGCATATAATTTGTGGATAAAAAAACCGCACATTTAATTATTATATATTTATATTTTAAATATTTATAAGTTTAAAATACATTAAAAATCGCAAACGATTTAAATTAAGAAATTTTTATATGTAAAAATTTAATTTATATAATTTAAAAATTCATATTACGTAATAATTTTATTTAAAATTAATACGTATTTAACACGTATTAAATTACGTGAATTATAATTTTTTTTAAATTACGTAATAATATATATTAATCACGTGATTATTTATTTACGATTTAAATTATAAATTATTAGTTAAATAAAATTTATTTATCACGTGATTTTAAAAAAATAAATAATCGAAAATACGTATTTATTATATAATAATAATTAATTATATATAATTAATAAATATTTAAATACGTATTTTAATTTATAATAAATTATTACGTGATATTATTTTATAATACGTATTTAATATATAATATAATTAATTAATTTATTTAATAAAATACGTATTTTATTATATAATAATTATTTAATAATAAAGTAAAATTAATTTTATTTAAAATTCATTTTTTTTAATGAAAAAACATAATTTATAACGCGTAATAAAAAATAAAATTAATTTTTAATTAAAAAAAAAATTCAATTTTATTCGAAATTTACCCGAAATTGAAAATTACTATAATTTTTATTTTAATTTTAATTTTATTTATTAAAATAATTTAATTTAAAATTAAATTAATTTAAATTATATAATAATTTTTTACTTATATTAAATATATAAAAAATAAAATTAATTTAAAATTTAAATTAAATCGATTTAATTTTAAATTTTAATTAAATTTAATAAAAATTATATATATTTAATTATTAAAATTAAAATTATTTAACAATATAAATTAAATAATTATAAAATTAAATCTCGTTAAAAAACAAATAAATTTAAAATTACGATGTTTTTTTTAATAAAATAACCGAAAAATCAAATAATAGTTAAATGATAATTGTACATATTATTACGTAATACGTATTTAACATAAAGAAATATTTATATATTTTAAATTATATAAAAAACACGTTTTTCCCGTTCTTTAATAATAAATAATTTCTTTTTTAAATATCATTAATATATTAATTTTAATTTATTTATTTATTTATTATTATTTTATTATTGTTTTTTTTTACATACGTATTTATTAACATTAATTAATGTTATTAAATTTATAATAATATAAATTAATAAAATTAAAAAATCATTATTATAACAATTTAAAAAATCTTATTATAATAATATACGCGATATTAATATAACATTTTCCATTAAAACAATTAAATTATTTATAATAAATTATTATTTTACTTTATTTTATAATTTATTTAAATTTATATTTACGTATAATAATTTAAATTTATTATTATTATTAATATTTTTATTATTTATAATATTAATTTTTTTTATAATATCGTAATTAAAAAGTTTTATATAAATATAAATTTAAATTATAAATAATAATTTAATTAAATAAAAAAATATAAATAAATTACAAAAATTACTAAATTACTTTTTTAATTAAATAATAATAATTTTTATTTAATATTTTAATTATATAATAATAAAATAAAAAACCATAAATCTTATAAAAATAATATTTTAATAAAAAAATATTTAAATATTTTTTATTTTAATAAATTTTAAAATTATTAATAAAAACGTTTTATACGTTTAAATATTTAAGAAAATGTTAAACGAATATAAAAAATAATTTTAAAAATTTGTAATAATAAATTTTACGGTTATATTAAAATTATTATAATTAATATTAAAAATTACATTAATATAATAAAAAATTTATATAAATTAACACAATATTAACCACGCGAAATTTTTTATTAACTTTATGTAAATAAATAATTTACCGGTTTAAAATTTTAACGAATTAAAAAAAATATAATAAAAATAACTTAATACGTTAACGTGGAAAATTTTAATTTATAATATTAAAAAAAAACCCATTTATTTTAACATATAAAAATCCATATATTTTTAAACATTAATATATTAATAATTAACGTTTTTTAACTTATAAACATTTATTCGTAAAACTATATAAATAAAATAAACTTTTTTTTTTTAATATTATTTTTATTAAAAATTTTTTTTTTACATTTAATTTACTTTATTTACTTTATAATTAACATTATTTCCTTTTTTTTTAATATATTTTTTTTATTACGCGTTTTATTATTTTGTTTTTTTACAAAATATTTTACTTTTAATTTATAAAAAATATTAAATTATTAATATTTAATAATTTAACTTTAATAAAAAATTTAAAATAACTTTTAAATAACATTTAACTTTTTTTTTTTACTTTTTCTTTTTATTATTTTATAAAAGTTGTTTATATTTTATTTAAAATAAATAAATAATATTTTAAAGTATAATTTTAAATAAAAAATTAACTCGATGTAAAAATAAATTATTTTATTTATTACGGGAAATGTTTTTAAACTTTTTAAATTACCGTTAAATAATTTATATATAATTCCGGCATTTTCTTTAAACATTAAAATAAATAAAAAAAACTTATTAATAAAAAATTACAATTTTTCTTTTTACATAATTTTATTATTTATATAAATAATAAACTTTTAAAAATAAATTTTTATATTTATTAATAATTAATAAATTTAAATTTATTATAAAATTCCTTTAACACATATTATTAATGAAATATATTTTTTTATTATTGTAAAATATTTTAAAAAAATTTAAAATATTAAACATAATTATATAAAAAAATTATAATATTTTTGAAAATAAATTTAAATTTTTTTTAAATATATATTATATAATAAAAATTTAATAAATATTATTTTATATTATATTATTTATTATTTTAACCGAAAAAATAATTATTTATTTTTTTTATAATATATTTTAACATTAATATTTTACAAATATATATTTTATTATAAAACGTTATTTTAACATTAAATAAAATAAAATTTAATATTATTATAATTAAATATTAATAATATTTTTTAATATTAAAATAAAAAAACAAAATTAAAAAAAAAATAATATAAAAATATTTTAATTATTTTTTAATAAATTTTTATTATATTAAAAAACCTTAAATTATAATTTTTAAAGTAAATAATAATTTATTATTATAATATATTAAATATACTAAATTATATTTTAATTTTAACACGTTTTTTTTATATTATTTACATAATTTAAAAACTTAATAAATAAATTTCAAACATTAATTAAAATATATAAAATCATGAAAAGTACATAATAATTTCCCATTAACGGATATAATAATAACGATAATAATAACCACATTAATTACATTAATCGAAAATATTATTATAACGATAAAAAAAATAAATACGGTTTTAAATAAATAAAAAAATAAAAACGCCATTATTAAATTTATAAAAAAAATATTAATTAATAAAATATTTAAAATATAAACGTAAAAAAATTAAAAAAATATAAAAAATTAAGTAAAGTTTTTTTAAAAAAAATTACGTAATTTTCCTTGTAAATTTCAAAGAAATTAACGATTTTAATTTAAAACTTAATTAAAATAAAAATACTATTAATTCATCCTTAAATTCAAATAATAAAAATAATTTATTTTTAATAATAACATTTTTATTTAATTAAACGTTTTAATATTATGTTATTATTTTAAATTTATCCGAAAACAAAAAATTTAATATTATCTTTATTTTAAATTAATATACGAAAAATATTTTTTAAAATATTATATTTGATATAAATATAATATACGTATTTACGGTTAAAAAAAATTAATATTTCGCTTTGATTAAAAAATACTTAAATTAATAATTAAAAATAAATAAATTTCGCACGAAAAAAATAAATATTAAATTTAATAATAAATAATTAATTAAATTTTTAAAAATAATTATAATTAATATTTTATTCGATAAAATAAATTTTTACGTTATAAAATTAAATACTTCGTTTTTATTTTTTTTAAAAAACATAAATTAATTAAATATATACTTTAATAATGTTATTAATTAATTAATATATAAAGATAAAGTAACGATTAATATTATTAAAAAATAAAAATATTTATAATTTTATTTTAAAAACGTTATTTATTTTATAAAAAACGAATTATGATATTTTTATACCCATTTTAACCATTTATTAATCGGTAAATTTTACAATTTATTAAATAAATCAAAATATAACATTAATATTAATAATTTTAAAAAAATTAATAAATTTTATTATCATTGTTAAATTAAAAGTAAAATTTTATAAAAATTTAAATTTAATTTAAAAAATCTTAATATAAATTTTAATTACGAAATAATTATTAATGTTATGTATTTTAATAAACGATTAATTTTATATATAATTAATACGGTTATTAACTTTTAAATAATATATTTTATAAAAAATTTATTAATTAAAACAATATAAAAAATATTAAAATAATATTAAATTAATATTTACTTCGAACTTTTAAATATTATCACATATAATATCGGAATTAATTTAAATAATATTAAATTTAAAAATAAAATTTATATAATTAAAATCATTTAATATTAAATATTAATTAAAATATATTAATTAATTAATAAAATTGAAAAATATTATAATTTTATTTACAAAACATATAAAATTATAATAATTAAATTTTAAAACTTTATTTCAAATACGTTATAATTTTAAATAATTGTTAAAATAATAAATAATATTATTAATTTAAATAATTTTATTTTAATTTTTTTAATTTTTAACACTTATTTAAAAATTAATATAAATTCATTATTTATTTTTTTATAAATATAAAAAACGTAAATAATTTAAAAAATAATAATAAAAGTTAAAAAAATTAAATTATAACGTTTAATTTATAACGTTTTAAATATTTGTAACGATTTTAATATTAAGAAAACTTTTTTAATATTTTTTTTTATTAATAATAAAATATTTATTTATTAAAAAAAAAATAGATAAAAAGAATTATATAAAATTATTTTAATTATTAATAAAAATATTATTATTGTTTTAAACGTATTTAATAATATATTTACGTTTTAAAACTTTTATATTAAATTTTATATTTAATTTAAAAAAAAATTAATATTAATTAAAAAATTCGAAATTAAATTATTTAAACATATTTTTAATTTTAATAATTATTAAATTATTTTTAAAAAAAACCTTATATTTATTAATAATTTTTCTTACATTACCACATTATTTGTTTTTATTAAAAAACGAAATAATTTTATTTTAATAATATAATTTCGGGAAAATAAAAAAATAATTATATTAAAAAAACCATATAAAATTTCGGATATAAAAAAATTAAATGTTTTATTTGAGAAAAATATTTTAAAATTAATAATGTATAATTTAAAAATATATAAAAACGTAATAATTTTTAAATTATAAATAATTCGCAAAATTAAAAGTAAAAATAGCCTCGTTTTTTATAAAAAATTATAATAATTTTAATAAAAAATTAATTATAATTTACGTATTTATTATTTAAAAAATTAATTAATGATATATTTTAATTTTAACTTTTATATTTTATTAAAAGAAAATAAAAATTATAATAAAAAATATTATTATAATTTACATTTAATTTAAAACACTTATATTAAAAATAATTTATATATAAATATTAATTAAATTAAAATATAAATATTTTAAAAAAATATTATTACGTATTAATAAACCGTTATATAATTTTATTAAATTTAATATATATTAATTCGAAATTTATTTAAAATATAATTAAAAAAAATTACATATAAAATTATTAACATTTAACTTTTATTTAATAATAACGATTACGGATCCATTTAAAATTACTAATTTTATAATAAATAATATTTTTAATATTAATATTATAAAATTTTTTACCGTAAAAAATAAAATATTAATTAAAATAAAAATCAAAACACGTTTTTAAAAAATATTAAATAAAAAAATTAAAAATTTTAATAATTCACGTATTATAATTTATAAAAAGAATTATAAAATTTTCATTATATAAAAAAACTAAATTAAAAAATTTAAATTATTAAATTTAAAATTTTTAAATATAATTAAACGATTTATAAAATAAAAAATCTTAATAATAAAGCAAAATCAATTTTAAGCAAGATTGATTTTTTTTTAATGGGTGGATACGGGTTACGGCGCGCGGTAAAAAGCAAAATTAATTTTCAGTTAAAAAAAAAAATTAATCTTACTTTTATCCATTATTAACCCTAAATCCTTAAATAATCTTAAATCCTTAATTAACTCCAAGCCAGATTTCCAACCAACAATCATTTTAAAAGACATAATATCTTTAAAACAATATTTATTAAATAGTAAAAAATATATTAAATCAATAATAACTATATAATATTTTATAAAAGTATTATACACGCAAAAATTGTATAAATATTATATATATTTTTATATAAATTTATTATAATATAATTATATTTCTATCCAATATTTACTTTATTAAAAATTTAAAATTTTTTAATTTATATACCATTAATTTTAAATAATTTTATCGATTTTAATTAATTAATTAATAAGTTAATTAGTTAATTTATTAATTAAATAATTAATAAATTACTTAATTAAATAAAATCTTATATTTTTATTTTAAAATATATTTATATAACCATAATTAATTTAACAATTTTTAAAAAATTAAAATTTATAAAAATTTATAAAATAAAATTAATCAAAAATTATAAAATTTTATTATTAAATATATATGCAAAATTAAATATTTATTATTTTTAATTAAATATTACTTTAAAATAAAAATTAAGTTTTTTTTTTTTAATATATTATTTTATGGTTATTAATCGTAAGTTACATATATAAAACAATTTATTTAAACGTAAAATGCTTTTGTATTTCTTTAATTACTTATTAATTTTATTAATATAATTTATAAATTAATAGTTTATAAAAGTTAATAATTTAATTAAAAATATAATATATTAAAAAAATTTATAATTTTATAAATATAATATTTAAAAATTTTAAAATTTAATAAATTATATTTAATTATATATTTAATATAATAAAAAATTTAAAAAATAAATATAATAAAAATTATAAAATATATATTTATATTTTATTACAATAATTTTTTAATAAATAAAAAAAAGTTATTTAAATTTTTTAAAAATTTATATAAACTATTAATTTATAAATTATATTAATATTAATTATTTTTAATTATAATTTTAATTATATTTATAATTAAATTATTTTTGATAGATTTTATTTTTTTTGTTATTATGTAATAAATTTTTTATTAAAAAAATTTATTTTTAATATTTTTTTACAAAAATAAAATTAAATATAATTTTATATTAAATAATATATTAAAAATTTCCAAAATTTAATATATTATATTTAATTATTTTAAATTGTAAATATTTTTAAATAATATTAATATTATATATTTAAATATTAAATTAAATTAAAATAAATTATATAATATTATATATATATTATAATAAATATTTTTTAAAAATTAATAACAATTATATTATTTATAATATATATAATATTTTATTATATATTAATAAAATATTAATCATCAAAATTAATTTAGAAATTTTTATTTTAATTATTTAATGTTTATATATAATTATAATTATAATTATATATATAAAATATTAAAAAATTTAAATTTTTAATTTTTAATTTTTAATAATTATTATATATTATTTTATATAATTTATATTTAAATAATTATTAAATATTATAAAAATAATATTTATTATTATATTATTATTATTATTATTTTTATTATATTATATTTATATATATAGTTTTTTATAGCTTAAATATTATTAATATTTTTTTTTAATAAGTTTTTAAGTATTTAAAAATTTTATTATATTTTTATTAAAAAAAACTTAATTCACTTTATTTATTTTTAATTTTTATTATTATTTTTTAATAATATATTATTTAATAATTATCTTTTATTTATATTTTATTTATTATTTTTTTATAAATTTCTTTATTTTCCTTTTGTTTTTTATATAATATATAATTAATAATCTTATTAATAATATATAATAATAATATATTCAATAAACACAATTACTTTTTATATATATTAAAAAAATATTGCTTTTTTTTTTTTTTTTCTATTAAACGTTTTTTTTAAAATATTTATTTTAAACATTTATCTTTTTTCTTATCTTATTATCTTTAATTATACCTTATTATTAATTTACTATTTTAAGTAATAATAACAATAATAATAATAACTTTATTTTTTTGTAAAATTATATATTTTTTAAATATTTAAATTATTATTACTATTTTTATTTTTATATATTTTATTTCCACTTAACCTATACTTATTTTAAACACGGGTTAAATTTCCTTTTCTATATAAATTATTTAATAACATTTCTTAATTAATAAATTTATTATTATTATGTTAAAGTAATTATAAAATATATCCAAGTACGTTCTTTTTTTATTTTTCTTAATCTTTAATTTATATTTATTTAATTAATTTATATTAATTTTTTTTTTAAAGATTTGATAATATAATTAAAGATTTAAATATTTTAATTTATTTTTTAACTTTTTTTATAACTTTCTTTAATAATATTTAAAGTTAAATACCTTTTAAAATTTAAACCGAAATAACCTTTTTATATTATAAAATTTTAAAAAAAACTTAATTACGTTTTATTATTATTATAAAATAACTTATATATAAATTTATTATAATTAAAAAATAATATATTTTTAAAATTACATTTCTTTATTACTTTGTAAATTAATAAAAATGCGAATAATATCGGGTTTAATTATAATATTAATAAAATATAATTTTTAAGGTATATTATTATTTCAATTATAATAAAATTTATTTTATCCATTTATTTTTTTATTTTTTATACCAATTTATTTTCTTTAATTTTTAAATAAATAATAACTATTTTTTTATTTAAAAATTGTAAGTTTTTTTAATAAATTATCGTAAAATATATATTTTATTTTAAAACTTTTACCATATTTATTAAAAAGTTAATGAAAAATGTATCCAAATAATAATAAACTTATATTTTTTTTTTTTTAAAGAAATACTTTTTTATTTTAAATTATTAAATTTACATGGTTTTAAAAAAGGAAAATTAAATAATATTATTTTTAATATATTAAATAAATCTAAATTTATTAATGATAATAATGTTAATAAAAGTAATGATTTTTTTAAAATTAATATTTTTTTTAACGATTTTTTTAAAGTTAAATAGTAAGTTACATTAACGTTAAAAGACCTTTAAATTATCTACCTTTATAACTTTATTATAACGGCCTTATAAATATTTATTTTAATTCGTATCCATTATATTATAATTAAATTTTCTTTAAATTTTAACTTTTATATTTTTTTTTTATTAAATTTATTATTAAATTATATATAAATAAGATTTTTAATCTTAAAAACTATTAAATTATTTACTTTATTTTTTTATTATTTTTTATCGTTTTTTCATAATTACGTTATAAATTAAATATTTTTAATATTAATTTATTATAAAACTTCTTTTTTTATATTATAAATTTAAAATATTCCATTATTATATAATACGCCATTTTTTTTTACTTATATTAATATTTTAACATCTTTACTTTTAATATAACCCGTTCGAATAAAAATATTTTTAAATTTATTTTCTTTATATATATTTAAATCAATATTAATATTTTATATTTTCTTAACAATTTATAAATCTTTTTTAACCATTCTTTTTTCGAAAATAATTTTCATATAATTATATTCTAACTATATCCTTAATCTTATTTTATTTTTTATTCTTATAATATCATTTCTTTTAAAAGGTAATTTCCTTTTTAAAATTTTATTTATTTAATCTTTATATTAAAATAATAATAAAAAAATGTTTTAACTTACCCTTACTTTTTTTTATTAAGTAGTAACTTTATATTTATAATTTTTAAAACTATTTTTAAATATTCCACCTTATCCTTTTTACAAAAT
Source organism: Entonaema liquescens (assembly GCA_902805475.1). NCBI lineage: Eukaryota > Fungi > Ascomycota > Sordariomycetes > Xylariales > Xylariaceae > Entonaema > Entonaema liquescens. The sequence goes on along the minus strand of CADCSX010000015.1, from coordinate 27,033 downwards.
TATTTTTATTATTATTTCTCCTTTTTAATTCTACTATTTTTTTATTAAAATATAAATTTAATAAAAAATAACCCATTTTATTTTTTATATACTTTATTAATATTACCTTATATACTTTTATTATTTCTTAAAAATACATTAATTAAATTTTCTTTAATTTAATTATAATTTTATATATTTTATTATTTTTATTTAATATATATTATATTGTTATTTTATATATTATTACATTTCTTTTAATTTTTATATATATTTTTTTTATTTTTAAGAAATTATATTCCCATATAAATATTATTAATTTTAAAAAAACAGATTATTATTTTTTTATTCTTATTTTTATTATTTATTAATATTTTATTTATTTTAATTTTTTATTTAACTATATTTTTAAAAATCTTATATTTTTTACTAAATTTATTATTATATTTCTTATTTATATTATTATTTTATTTAATTTATAAATCTTAATAAAATATATTAATTTATTTTTATAAAAGGGCAAAAGATATTTTATATTATTATATTTATTTTATATATTTAAAATATATAATTTTTAATTTTTTATAATTATTTTTAGTATTTAATCTTACTATTATTTAATTAAATATATTAATATTTATTAAATTAATTAATAATTTATATATAAAAATATTATATATTAATAAAACTTTTTAAAATATATATTTAATTTTTAAATATTTTAATTTATTTTATTATTTTTTTATTTTTTATTTTATATTTTAAAATATAATATATAATATATAATATTATTAATTATATACATTTTAATATATAATTATTTTATTATATTATTATTTATTATATTATTTATTATAATAAATAATATAATATATTTAATAAAATAAATATTTTTTATTTATTATAAAAAAAAATTTATAAATATTTAATATATAATTTATATTAAAATAAATTTTATTTATTTATCTTTATATTATTTAAAATTTTATTACTATTTATTTAATTAAATTTAATTTAAAATAATATAAATTTATTTTTAAAAAATTCCCCTTTTAATAGTAAAATATATTAATTTCCATTAATTATTTGTAATTTATAATTTTATATTTTTAATTTAAATATTATAAATATTATTAAAATAATATATATTTTATATATTTGTTAAAATAAAACTTTATTAATATTTTTTATTTTAATATATTAAAATTAATATATATTATATCATTTAAATTTTAATTTTAAATTTAATAATATATTTTAGGAATATTTTTTAATTTTAATTCTCAAAAAGAAATTAAAATTATATATTTTAAATATTTATAATAATTATAAAATATATATTATTTAAAATTTAAAATTAAATATATATATTAATAAAAAAAATATTATCTTTTTTTTTAAAATTATTAATTATATTAAAAATTAAAAAAGTTTTTAAAATTTTAAAAGTAATATATTTTATAAGTTTTTTAAATTTTAACTTATTTTAAATTTTTATTTAATTTTTAAATATAAAAACTTATATTATTAAATAAAAATATTAAATAATGTTTAAATAAAATTAATATATAATATATATTAATGATTATATAATAAATTAATATATAAATTTTATTTTAAAAATAAAATTATAATTTAATATATTAATAATATTTAATACTTTTATAATAATATAAAATATAATATTTTATTATTTTAAATTTAAGGTTTAATTAAAGAAAATAAGCATTTTTTTGTAATATTTATAAATGTTATATATGATAATATAAAATAATTGAATTTTATAGTATTAGAGTTATTAAAAAAATATAATTAATTTATTAAATAATAAATAATATTTATATTATAATTTTTAATAAATAAAATATACTATATTAAAATATTATATTAAATATTTTATTTATAATATTTATAAAAGTGTTAAAGTATATATATCTTTTATTTTATATTTATTATTAAGGTTTAATTGTTTAAAGTATTTATTAATATTAATAAATTTGATTTAAATTAATTTTTATTTATTTTTTTACGTTAGTTTAATTTTAAATTTATCTTTAAAATAAAATAAAATATTAAATATTTTAGATAATATTATTTAAAAATACCAAATATATTTTTAAATTAAATTTAATAATTTTATATTTATTAATAATTTTTTTTTCTTATATAAAAAAAAAACTTATAAAAATAATTATTTTTCTTTTAAATATTTTATATAATTTTAAATTTAAAATAAATATTTAAATTAAATTATATTTAATTTTATAAAAATGCTATAAAATATTATTTTTAAGAAAAATATAGAAAAAATTATTAATAGGAATTATTTTATTATTTCTATAAAAGATTATCTAAATTTTAAATATATTAATAAAATAATTATATTTATTATTAATAATAATTTTAATAATAATAATAATAATAATATATTATTTTAAAAATTTAAAAAAAAAATTATAAAATTTATATTTTAAGAATTAATAAAAACATTAATTTAATAAATATTAATTTTTAAAATATTATATATTTATTATAAATAATAATTTAAATTTTAAATTATAAAATTAAAACTATTTAATAAAATTTATAATTAATAATTTATATTATATAAAAAAAACATTAATTATTAATAAAATTAAAAATAAAAATAAAAAATTTCTTAATTTATATAATTTTTTATATAATTATTTTTTTTTAATAATATTATTATTTTAATATTTTATTATTTATTATTATATTAAAATAATAAATAATTTAATATAAATTTTAATTTATTAAATATTAATATTTAAATAAAAAATTTCTTTATTAATTTTAATTTAATAATTTAAATAATTTATTAATATATTTTTAATATTTTATCCAAATTAAAAAATTAATATTACCTACTCTTAATACCCCTTATAAAAAAGAAAAAAACAATATATAAAAACTTTATTAAAAATAATAAACTATTATATTTTTATAACCTTTATAATAAAAAGATCCATATAAAATATTTTTTTTAATTATTAAATATTAATAAAAATAATAAAATATTAATTATTAATTAAATAAATTTATTTTTAAAAAATAAAAATATATAAATTAAAGGTATTATTAAATATTTATTTATATTAATATTTATTATATTAAAAAATCCATAAAATAATTAATATTACACTTTAAACATTTTTATTTATATTTATTTTATTATTATTTTAAAATTTTTTAATATATTAATATTTTTTATTTTTTTTATTTCAAATATATATTCCTTTTAAATTTATAAAATAAAAAATATTAAATTAATTAATTAAATTATTTAATTAAATTATAAAATATTAAATATAATATTACAAAATATTTAATATATATAAATAATTAATAAATATTTTATTTAAAAAATAAATATATTTATATTATAAAAAAACTTTAATAATATTATCGAATAATATAGTTTTTTTTTCTTTTTATTTACATTTTAACCATTACAAATAACTTAATTTAAATTTTTAATATTTGATAAATTAATTTAAATATTTAAAGGATTTTTATAATTAAGATTAAATTTAATAATTACTTAATAAAAAATATAAACATAAATAAATATATTATTTAATAAAAATTGGTTTTAAATAAATAAAATGTTAATAAAAAATATATTACCTTTAATATAATTAATAAAGATGAGGTTCTTTAATTAAAAAGTTTATATTATAAAAAAATATGAAATTAAAAAATAAAAAAAAAATATAAAAAATAAATAAATAAAAGTTTAAATTAAATAAAAATGTTAATAAAAAATAAAATATAAATTTAAATATTAATATATTAATTATTATAATAATTATTTTAATTATAATAAAAAATAATAATAATAAAAAATAAATGAAATAAAAGAAAAAATTAAAAAAAATAATATAAATAAAGGATTTTATATTTAAATAATATTTAATTATTTTAAATGTTATTTAAAAAATAAAATAATAAATATTAATAAATATTATATTTTTATATTTTATATTTTATTTTTAAAATGTTTTAATATAGTATAGAAATTTATAAGTTAGAAATGTAAAATATGGTAAAAGTTAAGTAAATTTAATTTAAATTTAAATTTTTAAATTATAAATTTTAAATATTATTATTATTTTTATAATTTAATAAAATATTTAATTAAAAATATTATATATTTATTAAAAAATGAGATAATAATTATAAATAAATTTAAAATATTTTTAAATATATAATATTAATATAAAAAGTTAATAAATATAAGTATATTAAGTATTTTCTTTAAATATATATTATTATAAGTTTATGTAAAAGGAAATCTTAATATAAAAGATTTAATGTAATAATTAAGATATTTAAATTATATTAATGGAAGTAATAATATAATTTATTATATTATTTTACATAGAATTAAATATAAAGTATAAGGTATAATTTATAAAAATGAAAACGTTTTAATTTTAAATTTTTTAAATATCTTTTTTATAATATTAATGATGAACGATGTTTTTTATTTAAATATTAATCATATTATAATATTAATTATGATGTTGGTGAGGGGAAATATGTTCTTAAATTATATAAAATTAATTATTATAAATAATAAGTTAAAAGATTTTTTAAATATGGTAATTATTAGAATTTAATTATTATTAATTTTAAAAAGTAATTTTATATTAAAAGAAATTAATTTTATTATATAATTTAATTATTAAAATAAATAGTTAAAGGATTATTTAATATATAATATTTTAATATAAAATATATATATAAAAAATTTTTTTTTTTTTATTTATAAAATAAATAAATTAAATTAATATATAAATATAATTTATATATTATATTTTTTAATATATTTATATTTATTAAATATATAAAATTATTTTAAATATTATTAAAGTTAATTTTATAAAATTAATAATTTTATTATTATAAGATATTGTGTAATATTTCTTTAAAAAAAATAAAAAAATAACAGATTTTATTAAAGAATTAATAATTTATATCCTCATATTTCTTATAATAATAAATATTTTATTAAAAATATTAATTAATAAAATAAAATTTATTATTATTATTAATAAATAAAAGATATATAAAAAATATATAAATATATATAATATTAATTTATTAAATAAATAATATTATAAATAAAAGATAAAATTATTATAAATTTTTAAAAATTAAAATAATTAATATATTTACATATATTATTAATAAAAATTTATAAATATTATATTAAATATCTTTATAAAAAAAACTTATATTTATTAATAAAATGTTATTAATAAATATATTAAATATAAAGATTTTATATAAATATATATTAATAATTATTTTTATTTTAATTATAATATATAATTAAAAATTAAAATAATATTAAATTAAGTAATTTACAATTTTAAAATTTTTAAAAAATTATTTAATAAATGAGGATATATGGTTAATATAATAGGTTTAATTTTTAAGAAAATATTAAAAAAAAATATTAAGTAAAATAATTAAGAAAAAAAGTAAGATTAATTTTTTTATTTAAATTTAAAACCATAAAAACACTTTTAATTATATAATAATTAAAAATTTATTTATATAAGAAATTAAAATATAAAATTAATTAAAAAATAAAATTATTAAAAATAATAAAAATAATTAATTATATTAAAGGTTTTTGAATAATAATTAAAAAATTTTTAATAAATAATTTATATAAAATAATTTATACAGTTTTATAATTAATATTATTATATAATATTGGAATATAATATAAAAGTTAAGAAAATATATTTAAAAAAATAAATAATATATATATAATATTTATAAATATTTAATTAAAAAGATATATAATATTAATATAAAAAATTATTATTTAAAATAATTAAAAAGGTATTTTTAATAAAAAAAATATTATTAAAAAATATGTTATTTATTATTATAAATATTATTATAATAAAAATAATATTAAAAAAAATAAAATATAAATATATTTATTAATTAAATATAATTTATAAAAATTATCTATTAATATTAAAAATAGTATTAAAAAAATACTTTAAAATAAAAATATAAGAAAAATTTAAATGGTTTATAAAAATATAAAAAGTAATTTTTAAATTAAAAATAATTTTATATATAAATAATATAATAATTATTTGAAATATTTAAAATAATATTTTAATAATATTATAAAAATTATTTATAATAATATATTAATTAATAAATATATAAAAGGGTAAAATATTAAGCAACTTTTTAATAATAAAAATTAAATATAAATTTAAATCGAAATTATAAACATTAATTATTTTTAAAAAAATTTTAAAATAGTATTTTTAAAATTATTTTAATATATAAGGATTATAAATAATATTAAAATAAGTTTAATTATAATTATTTGGAAATAAATTGCATTTATATATTATATTTAAAAATAAAAAAAAAAAATTTAAAATATATAATTTATTATAGAAAATTAAAAAGGTTAAAAGATTATTATTATTTATAAAAAAATATAAAAAAATAAATAGTATAAAAAATTAAAAAATAAAAAGAAAAAAAAAAATTTAAAAATTGTAATTTTTATAAAATTTATTTAAAAAATTTATTTAAATTATTAATATTTTTTTTCTATAAATATTAAAAAGTATTAAATAAATTAAAAAAAAGAATAATATATTTATTATTAATATTAATAATTATATATAATTATATTAAATTTTATTACATTTTATAAAGGAATTTTAAATTAAAAAATAATAATAATAATAATAAAATTTTATAAATTAAATAATTAAAAAATTAAAAAAAATTAAAAATAATATATTAAATTTTAAAAATTTTTATTAATTATTATATATTAAAAAAAAAAAAAAAATAATGGAATTTTATAAATTTTTATAAATTTTTTAAATATATTAAAATATTTTAAAAAAATTATTAATCCTATTTTATTTTTAAATTAATAGATAATATTTTTTTATATATATATTATGAAATTTATATAAATAAAATTAATATTATATAATAATAAAGTAAATTTTAAAATTAAAATATTTAAATATATATATAAAAAATTAATAAAATGATTATTTATATAATAATAAATTAATTATTATGTATAAATTTATATAAAATTTTATTTAAATTTAATCGGAATTTATTTAAATTTTATATTAAATAAAATATAAATTTTAATTATTATTAAATAATTATTATATTTTAAATATTATATATATTAAATATTATATTTTAATTTTAAAATATTAATAATCATATATTATTATAATTTTCCAAATATATTATATAATAATATAAAAATAAAAATTATTATAAATTATATAAAAAATGTTAATATTATTTAAATAATTATTTTTATAAAAATAATAAATATAAATATGATTTTTATTTAACATATAAAGTCTTTATTATGGTTTATATAAATTTTTTAACATAATTTTCTTTTTATTTTTTTTTAATATTTTTATATTAAAACAATATCATCTATTATACTTATTTTATTATATTATTATAAAAATTAGTAATCCAAATTTATATTTACTAATTTAAATATAATTATTTTAATGAAATTATAAAATATTATAAATATTAATAATATTTTAAATTTAATAATTTTTATAATTTTATTATACATATTTACTTATTTAATTTAAATTATCTTTTTATTTAAATTTAAAAATTCTTAATTAAACACTTTATTTTTTTAATTTAATAATATAAAATAAAAATTATTTACTTAAAAATTTAAATATTTATAATTATAATATACCATTTAAAATTATTTAAAACTTTATAAATTTTAATATTAAAATTAACCTTAACTTTATTATTTATATATTTAATTCAACTTTTAAAATTAATTTAATATTAATTTATAAACAATTTCTTAAAATATAAATTAAAATAAAATTAACTTATTATTTTTAAAAAAGAATAATAATAATAGTATTATTTAATATTCTTTTTAATATTTAAAATAAAATAAATAATTATATCCTAAAAATATTAAAATATATAATAATTCTTTAAAAACCAAAAACTACAAAAATACAAATAATTATATATATATTACTTAAAATTAATAAAATATAATAAGTAACATTTACAATACCACCATTTAATTCACTTTAATAAAAAATTAAGAAAAATATGAATAAATTAATTAATTTATATATTAAATAGAAATCTAATAATTAAAAATATTAATAAATATATTTATATAATAATTATTTATATTTAAAAACTTTAAAAAAAACATTATTAAAAAATTTTAATTTAATATTTATTAAAAAAATATTATATATTTATATACTTTAATTATTAAAAAAATAATATTTATTTAAATATTTACTTAATTATTAATATTTTTTAATTACATCCTTTATATAAAATAAAAAATTTTCTTATTTTATTTTTTATTTTAATATTATTTATTTAAAAATAAAATATAATTTAATATTACTTTATTTTAAAATATTTCTCTAAAATATCCAATAACTTTTTAAAAAATCCAAAAACTATAAAAGTTTTAAAAAAAATAATTTAAATATACTAATTATAAAAACCACACTACCATTTAATAATAAATTAATTATTTTTTTAAAATATTATTATCCGCGTTTTTTAATATTATAACCATTAAAGTTATTAATTTTTTAAAATTATATAGTATAAATAAATTTTCCTTTTTTAAAAATTTTTTATATTTTAAAAAGTCTTTATTAAACTTTTTTTATTATAATATATTTAATTTAAATATAACTTATAAAATAATTTAATTTATCAATAAAATAATATTATTCCTTTTATAATTCCTATAATAATTTTATACTTATTAATATTATTCCATATAAAAATCTTTACAATAAATTTCCAGTTTTAAATACGTAAAATTTTATTTTAATCATTTTTTAAATTTAAGATTCCATTAATATTTTATTAAAATATTTTTAATATACTTTAATTATATTTTTAATATTATTATTACGGGTTTATTCCCTATTTATTTAATCTTCCATATTAAAAATAAAAGTAAATTATAAAATATAAATTAATTATATTTATTAATTATTTAATTAAATATATAAATAAAGTATATATAATATATAAAAACTATAAATATAAAGCGTATAATTAACCCTTTAATTTACCAACTACATATATTTTAATACTTTAAAAACGTTTTATAAATTTAAGTAAAGTTTAAATTATTTATAAAACTATTTTTATTTCCTATTAATATATAGTGAAATGGTTTTTTTGTTTTTATCTATTATTTAATATTTAAAAGTAAACTCTTCCATTCTTTTAAAATAATATTTTAAAAAAATTATATAATTTTTTAAACTTTTAAAATATTTTATAAAAACTATCTTAAAAATCTATTAAATAAATTTTTTTTAAATTTTAAATATTTTTAATTATTTTATAACCCATTTTTTATAATTTTAATTAAATTTTTAATCCCCATTTTTTTACTTTTATTTTTAAAATCTTACTTATTTTATGATAATACTAAAAAAATATATTTAATACGTTTTTAAAAATCTTAAATTCTTTTATATAAATATATCCATCTTTATTTTTCTTTATTATTAATTTTTATTTTAAATAAAACTATTTAAAACCTTATAATTATAAAAAATTTTTAAATAATTATTATATTTATAAATACTTTATTATAAAATAAAATATTAATATTTAAATTTAAGCTTTATTTATAAATAAATATTTTACCAATTATGTTTAATATAAATTTAAATAAGTAATTATTTTTTTAATTATAATATATATTAAAGTTTTTATTTTAAAAATACCTTTTTTATATTATTTATTATCTTAAATTATTTTTTAATATTTTTATTTAAAGTTTTCTTTATATAGTTATATATTAAAAAATTTAATTTAATATTATATTTATAATATAATTAAAAAATTTATTATTTAAACTTACTTTTTTATTAAAAAAAAATATTTAAAATAAAGATTTCTTATTTTTTAATATTTAACTATTATTTTTACTTAATAATTTTTTAATACTTTAATATAATTATTTTTAATATTAATAAATATCTTTAAATATTTATAAAAATCTTTTATTATAAAAATTTTTATCTTATTTAATTAAATTTTAAAGTAACTTTTAATTCTCATTAAATATAATTTATCTTAATTTATTTTTAAATTATTTATTTAATTAAATAAATTAAATATCTTTTTTATTAAAATAATTTTTATTTAATTTTATAAAATTATTATTATATTATTAATATATATTAATATCTTTAAAATTATAATTTCTAAGTTCATTTTAATAATATTTAAGTAAATTACGATCTTTTTAATTAACGCTTTTATCCTTATAATAAAAAAAAGATAATTAATTAAATTACTTTATTTTATTCCATTTAAAACCTTTATTAATTTCTTAAAATATTTATTTATAAAAGGCTTAATTTTAACACTTTTATATAAAATTTAAATTTATTTAATAAAAAATATTAATATTCTTAAAAAATTTATTAATTTCTATAAGAAATTATAAAATACTTTATCATACACTTTTTCTTAATTTAAAAAAAAAAAAACTATACCATTTTCCTTATTTTTATAATTCTAAATTAATTATTATACTATTTTAACATTATTATTTATTAATTTATTTAGGAAAAAAATTAATTATTAATTTTTAATTACTTTTTTTAAAATTTAAACTAATTTTTACATTAATATTTTTATAAATAAGTATTTTATAATTTATATTTATTAAAAATAATAATTTATAATTTTTAAGGAATTTTAAATTTCCTTTTTTATATAATATTATTAAAATTTTATTTATCCAATTCTTAAATATTAAATCCCTTTTTTAAAATCCTTTATAAAATTTTATTAAGATTTTTGTAACTTTATATTTAAAAGTTTTATTTTTATACCATTCTTCTTAATATTTTATAAAAATTTTATAGAATTTAATAAGGATATTATTATATTTAAATAATTTTTTTAAGATTACTTTTTTAATAATTACTTTTATTTTTCTTTTTAAAATAAGCTCAATAAACACATTTATTTCTTTATTATTTAATTTAAAAATATTTTTTAAAAACCATTCTAAAATTATTATGTTTAACAATTTATAATTATATAATTTTATATAAAAATTATATATAATATTTAGAATTTTTAAAATTTTTATATATTTAACACCATTTTTATTTTTTAAGGTTTTAATAATTATATTTATAATATTTAATTTTATCTTAAAATAAAAATATTATATTAATAATTTGTTTAATAATATATTTTTTATTAAATATTATAAAAATAGTTTTTTTATTATTAATTATTTAATATTAATTTTCTAATATTTAAATTTTCAATTTACTTTTTAAGTTTTAAGTTTAAGGTTTTTTTTTTTTTTTAATTAATTTTTTTCTTAATTTTTAAATATTAATTTTTTTTTTAATATATTTTAAAGAAAAAATCCTTATCCATCTTAAAATAATATTACATTACCTATTTATAACATATTTATTTAAACATATGATCCATTTCTTTTAATTTATTAAGGATTTCTTAACATTTTTTAATATATTTATATAATTATATAATTTTAAACAATAAGTGTTATTTTTTAAAACTTTTATTTATTATTAAAAAAAATTAAACTATTATTTACATAAAATAATAATTTATCTTTATTAATATAAATAAAATATCCCATTTTTTTATATATTTTATTTAATTTTTTTTTATAAAAACTTTATTTAATTAAGATAAATTTATTTTTTTATAAAAAAAAAATTATTTAACCTTAAAATTAACTTTTCTTTATTTATTAATAAATTTATAATTATTATTTCTTATTAACGTCTTTAAAAATTTACATATACTTTTAATTTATTTATTTAATAAAAATTTAAACATATTTTAATCTTCATTAATAAAATCATATAATTTTTCCAAAATATTTAATATTTAAGTAAATTTATTATTAATTAAATTTACAATTTAATTTAAAAACCACTTTATTTTTACTATTAATAATATTATTAAAATATATATATTAATAATTTATATAACTTTACTTTAAAATTTAATTTTATTAATTATAAATTTTCCTTTTATATTTTTATATAAAATATATTTATTAAGTTCTTTTACCGTTTAAACTTATATTATTTTTTTAATATTAATTATAATGGTTATATTTTTTTTAAAACTTATACCTTTTATAATTTTAATTAAATATAATATTTAAAATTTTAATATTACTTTATTAATTTTTTTTAGGTTAGTTTTTTAAATTAATAAAATATTTAAATTTTCATTTTTCATTAATTTAAAAATACTTCGAAAATAAATTAAGTTTATAATATTATTAATATTAAAAAAGATTATATTTAATTTAAATATTATTATTATTATAATTTACACATATTTTTAAATATATGTTTAATATAATTAAGAGATATATTTATAATAATATTACTTTAAATTAATTATAAATAATTTATTAATATTTTAAATTTTATTTTTTATAAATTTTATAAATATATATTAATTAATTTACTAATTTAAATTTTATATTATAATTATTAAGGAATAAAATATAAAAAATAATTAGTTAAATTTAAATTATTATTTATAATTATTATTACCTTTAACTTTAATATTTTCTTAAATTCTTAAATATTTATCCAAAAATATATATCTTTTTTTGTTAAATAATCCATTTTATATAACTTAATAATTATTTTTAATTTAGATATTCTTTAAGTCCTATTAATAACTTAAATTTTAAACTTTTTTATTTTATATAATTATAACTTTATATTAAATAAAGTATTATTTAAATATTTTAATTTAATATATTTCTTATTAAAAAATTCTACCATTATAATTTTTAAATAATAAATTTTTTACCTTTTATTATTATAATAATATGCCTTTAATATTTAATTTAAATTATTCTTTATTTTAATATAAGCTTTTATTACTATTTAAATATTAAATTAAACATTTTTAATTTTATATTTTATTAAAAATTTTACATATAAATATTTCCTATTTATAAAATATAAAATTAATAATATATTATTTAATATATTTTTAATTTTTTATATTATTAATAATAATTTTTAAAATTTTATTTTTTAATTTTTTTTCATAATAATAGTAATTTTTAATTTTTATTTTAAAACTTTAGTTTTTTTTTTTATAATATTAATTTAAACATTTTTCTTTAAAGAATTTAAATTATTAAAACTTTTTAAAATTTGATTTAATTTCTTTAATATGGGTTTTATAAATGATCTTAAATTAAATTATTTTTAATTTAAAGATTTTTATATTAATAATAATAAAGTTAAAATTTTTATTTATATTTAAGGATATTTTCTTTAAAAATTTTTTTTTAATAAATCTAAAATACAAATATAATGGATTATTTTAAACTTTAATAAAAAATTTTTATTTATATTATTATAAAAAACTTTTTTAAAATTATATAAATTTAAAATTTATAATTTAAAAAATTATATATATATATTATATTTAAAAAAAATTTATATAAATAAATACTTAAAATATTTAAATATTTATTAACATATTATTTAATATATTTATATTATAAAAAATTAAAATAATAATATAAAAATAAATATTTAAATCCAAAAAATATATTAAAATATTTTTACTATTTTATAAAGATATGGTTAAAAAAATTAAAAGAAAATGAAATATAATATGTTTTATTTTAATTACTATATTTAAGATTTTAATTAAAAGAAAAAAAGAATATAATAGTATTAAATAAATAAAATAAAAATAAATTTAATAATATAAAAAGATTTTAATATTATTAACATTTATTTTATAACTTAATTTAATTAAAATAACTTAAGTTAAAATATAATTAAATATTATGTAATTTATTTTTATAAATATAATATATTAAAAATATTATATTAACATTATTTATAAATTTTATTAAATATTTATAAAAAAATTATATTTATAAGAAAATATTAAATTTTTTATTAATTAAATAAGAAAAATAAATGAAATATAAGGTTAATATGATTTTTTATATATTATTAAATTATTATTATTAAAAGTTTTTTTATTTAAAAAATACTTATTTTTTTTAATAATTTTTATTTTATATTATATATTTTTAATATAACTTAATTATATATTTCAATTTTATATAAATATATTATAAATATAACTTTTTATTTTTTATTATTATATTATTTTTTCTTTTTTTTTTTTTTTTTTAAATAATATAATTTTTTTTATTTAACTTTATTATACTTTATTTCTTATATAAATATATTTAAAATATTAATATATTTTCTTTTATTATAAAAATACCCATTTTATTTCTTTTATTATATTATTTAATAATTAATTATAATATGTTTAAACTTATTATATTATTATTTTTTTTAAAATATAATATAAATTATTATATTCTTTTCTTATTTTATAATTACTTTTATATAATATAATTTTTTTTAAAATTAAATATTATTTATTATTTAAATTTCTATAAATATTAAACTTTTCCTCAATTATAAAATCTTTTTTTTTCTTTTCTTTTCTTATTTATTTTTACTTTCGAAATTCCTACAATTTTTTAAAATTATTATTTATTTTTTTTTTTAATTATCTATTATATTATTATATTTTTTATTTATATTTTACTTTTTTATTACTTTTCCTTTTACCGTAATAATAATAATATAAATTATAAATAAATAATCTTTTATTTTTATTATATTAATAAAATAATTATTATTTTTATCTTTATTAATATAAATAATATTAAATATTATAGAAAACTTTACATTTATTATAATACTATTTATTATATATATTATATATTTATTTTTATTTATAATTTTTAATTAATAACTTAACTTATTAACTTTTATTAAATTTATTTAATATTATAAATACTAAAAAACTAATAAAACTTATAATTTTATAAATATTATATATTTTTATATTATTTCTTTTCCTTTTTTTTATTAAATAATAAAGTTATTAAAATTATCATTTTTTAAATAAATATTACTTATAATATAAATATTATTAAAATTTAATTTTATTTAAAATATATTTCTTAAATATTTATAAAAAAAGTTTATTATAAGTATATTTAATTAATATAATTTATATTTAATTATTTTT
The DNA here is from genome assembly GCA_902805475.1 of Entonaema liquescens. NCBI lineage: Eukaryota > Fungi > Ascomycota > Sordariomycetes > Xylariales > Xylariaceae > Entonaema > Entonaema liquescens. The sequence goes on along the minus strand of CADCSX010000015.1, from coordinate 11,841 downwards.
AAATATATTTATTAATTAAAAGTTTTTTATTTTAAATATATACATTATTTTTTTAATATATATAATTATTTTATATTTATATATTAAAAATAATTTTAAAAATATTTTTTATTATTAATTTTATTATATAATTATTTGTATTATTTATATTATTCATTAAATTTTATTAATTCTTAATTTATTATTTTATTATTAATTATATATTATTATTTAAAATTAATATATTTAAAATTCAAGTTATTATTATAAAAATATTTAATAACCGTTATAATTAAATTAACACATTTATATAAAATAAGGATAATTAATTTTTATATTATAAATTTTATTAAATAATTTTGGTTTAAAACTTTTTTTACTTTTTTAGTTTAAATTTTAAGAAATTTACGTATTAAGTTTTATATTACGCATTGTTTAATTATAATAAAAAAAATAAATATAGATTTATATTTATTTATATAAAATAAAATTTAAGTTTAAACTTTGTTATAAATTTAATATAAAATATAAATAATAATTATAATATAAATAAAATTAAAGATTTAAATTTTAATTTTTTTAAAAATAAAAATTAATAAAATATAAATTAAGCAATTTAAATAAAGATTTTTATATAATATTTAAAAAAAAAATATTTTAAAAATAAAAAATTAATATTAATATCTAATTAAAAATAAAAAATTACAATAATATAAAAATATATTAAATAAATAAATTATATTATTTTAATATTTATATATATAAATTTTATATAATTATATTATAATTATTTTTATTAAATAATATTATAAAAATTTAAATTAAAAATTTCGCATATATTTAAATTTTTAATATTTTATTTTAATATTTATTAATATTTTTAATATTATATTAATCTTATATTAAATAAAAAATTAATAATAATTTATATATTAAAATTAAAGGGTTAATTATTATATTTTTAAGGAATTTATTTATTATAATTTAAATAATATTATATAATTTTTTTTAATTTATATATAATTTACTTAAATTTAAAAAACTTAAATATATGAAATTTTTAGTTTAAACTTTTATATATATAAATTAATTTATTAATTTTTTTATATAAATTACCTTATTAATTAATTATAAATAATTGATATATTAAATTTATTAATAAAATAATATGTTATTATTTAAATTTATAAAGTTTATTTAAATTTAAATTTATTAAATGTATTATTATTATTTTAATGGGTTTAAATTATATGGTTTTTTTATTATACCTTTTTTGCTATATTATTTTTAAATTAATTATTAATTTAATAATAATAAAAAACCATATAATCTTAAATAAATTGGTTCGAAATTAAATTAAAAAATGATTAATAATTAATTTAATTTAATAAAAGTAATATAATAATATTTTTCAATTAAATAAATAAAGATTTATTTAAATAAAATAATTATTAATGTTTTGGTTAAGTTAATATAAATTAGCGTAATTAAATTAAAAATAAGATTTAATTATAATGTATTTAATTATAATAAATGCAATATTTTAATGAAATATTATAACGTATTAAAGGTTGAAATACTATTGTATAACGTTTTATAAATATGTAAAAAAAACGGGAAAAATTAAAAACCATTATATTAGTTTGAAATAATAAAATAAAAAATATTTTAAATCTTAATATTATTATTGCGCATTTATATAATAATAATATTTTAAAGGTTTTAATAAATATTAAAATATGTTTTTTAATGTTAAAAACTATAATATTATAACGTAACGTTTTATAAATATATAAAAAAAATAAAGAAAATTAAAAAATATAATATTAACTTTAAATAATAAAATAAAAATAATTTTTAATATTATTATTATTAATTTTTTAATACCTTATAAATATAATATTAATTTTTTATTTTTTAATTATTATTAATAAATTATATAAATTAATTTATTTTAAATTTTATTACAAATTTAATAATTTTTATACCTTATAAATATAAACACAATAACGTTATAAACATTAAAAATTTAATAATAAAATTTAAATTTATTAAGATAATTATTTATAAATTAATTTATTAATTTTTACATATAAATTATTTTAAATTTTTATATAATTATATTTTTATAATATAAAATACATAACCATAATTATTTATATAATTATAAAATTTTTGAATATTTTATTAATTATTTATTATTTATTATTATTAAATAAATAAAAATAAATTATTATATATAACATAAATAAATTATTTAAATAATAATAAATTTTAATATTATAATAATAATTATATTAATTACATTTATAAATTATTTAATTAACATTTAATATAATTAATTATTACGTAAAATATCACATAAATAATTACATAATTATTAATTTAACAATTATTAATTATTAATTATTAATTTTTTAAAAATTTTACATTAAAATTTAATTAAAAAAGTTAAATATATTTAATTATAATTATAATTATAATTTTAATATATATTTTAACATTTTTATTTAATAATTTATTATTAAAATTTTTTTTATTAATATTATTATAAATTTTATAATTAATTGAATTTTTAAAATTAATTTATAATTAATTTATAATAAAATTATAAAAATTTATATTATTTTAAATTAATAAAATAAATAATAAAATAAAAAATAAATATTACGTAAATAATTAATAAAAAATTAAATTAATAAAATAATTATTATAATTTTAACAGTTACACGCAACCATTTTATTATAATTTTATTTTTATTTTTTATTATATTATTATAATAAATTCGTAAAAAATATATATTAATTTTTTTTTAAATAATATATTTTTAAAATTATTAATCATATTAAATTAATAATTATATAATTAATTATGTGATACGTTATATAATAACCATTTATATAAAACATTAATTAAATAATTTATAAATATAATTAAAATAATTATTATTATAATATTAAAATTATCATCATTTTATTAATTTATATATTATATATAACATTTTACTTTTATTTATTTAATAAATCATTTATATTTCACAATTTTAATTATAATATAAATTAAAAATTAAATTTTTTAAATTTTATAATTTTAATTAATATAATATTTTATTAATTTTTTATATTATTTTTTATATTAAATAATTTTAAATATAAATTATTATATTAATTATATATAATTCATTTTAATTTTTAATATTATTATTATAAATTTTATTTTTTTTAATTATTATTATTTATTTTCCATTTATTAATTTTATAATAAATAATTTATTTTAAATTTTTTTATAAAAACACATTTCTTTAAAAATATATAATTAAAATATTAATTTTATAATTATATAATTATTCATCGTTTAATTATTAATTTTAATGGTTTAATTTTTATAAAAAAAAAAAGTAAAATTTATTAAAAATATTTAATCTTAATAATAAGGTAAAATCAATTTTGGGCAGGATTGATTTTTTTGGTAGGGGATACGGGCCACGTGCGATAAGGGCAGAATTGATTTTCGGTTTAAAAAAAATTAATTTTGCCCTTTATCCATTATTAACCCCAAATCTTTAAATAACCCTAAATTCTTAATTAATCTTAAGCTAAATTTTTAACTAATAATTATTTTAAAAGATATAATATCTTTAAAATAATATTTATTAAGTAATAAAGGGTATATTAAGTTGGTAATAATTATATAATATTTTATAAAAATGTTATATACGCGAAAATCGCATAAATATTATATATATCTTTATATAAATTTATTACAATATAACCATACTTCTATTTAATATCTATTTTATTAAAAATTTAAAATTTCTTAATTTATATATTATTAATTTTAAATAACTTTATTAGTTTTAATTAACTAATTAATAAGTTAATTAATTAATCTATTAATTAAATAATTAATAAATTATTTAATTAAATAAAATCTTATATTTTTACTTTAAAATACATTTATATAATTATAATTAATTTAATAATTTTTAAAAAATTAAAATTTATAAAAATTTACAAAATAAAATTAATTAAAAATTATAAAATTTTATTATTAAATATATATATAAGGTTAAATATTTATTACTTTTAATTAAATATTACTCTAAAATAAAAATTAAGTTTTTTTTTTTTAATACGTTATTTTATAATTATTAATTATAAATTATATATATAAAATAATTTATTTAAACATAAAATTTTTTTAACCACTTACTAATTCCATTAACGTAATTTATAAATTAACAACTTACAAAATTAATAATTTAATTAAAAATATAATATATTAAAGAAATTTATAATTTTATAAATATAATATTTAAAAATTTTAAAATTTAATAAATTATATTTAATTATATATTTAATATAATAAAAATTTAAAAATAAATATAATAAAAATTATAAAAATATATTTATATTTTATTATAATAATTTTTAATAAATAAAAAAATTATTTAAATTTTTAAAATTTATATAAATTATTAATTTATAAATTATGTTAATATTAATTATTTTTAATTATAATTTTAATTATATTTATAATTAAATTATTTCTAATAGATTTTATTTTTTTCATTATTATGTAATAAATTTTTCGTTAAAAAATTTATTTTAATATTTTTTATAAAAATAAAATTAAATATAATTTTATATTAAATAATATATTAAAAATTTCTAAAATTTAATATATTATATTTAATTATTTTAAATTATAAATATCTTTAAATAATATTAATATTATATATTTAAATATTAAATTAAATTAAATTAAATTATATAATATTATATATATATTATAATAAATATTTTTAAAAATTAATAATAATTATATTATTTATAATATATATAATATTTTATTATATATTAATAAAATATTAATCATTAAAATTAATTTAGAAATTTTTATTTTAATTATCCAATATTTATATATAATTATAATTATAATTATATATATAAAATATTAAAAAATTTAAATTTTTAATTTTTAATTTTTAATAATTATTATATATTATTTTACATAATTTATATTTAAATAATTATTAAATATTATAAAAATAATATTTATTATTATATTATTATTATTATTATTATATTATTATTATTATTATTATATTATTATTATTATTATTTTTATTACATTATATTTATATATATAACTTTTTATAACTTAAATATTATTAATATTTTTTTTTAATAAATTTTTAAATACTTAAAAATTTTATTATATTTTTATCAAAAAAAACTTAACCCACTTCATTTATTTTTAATTTTTATTATTATTTTTTAATAATATATTATTTAATAATTATTTTTTATCCATATTTAATAACTTTTATTATTCCATATTAATATTTTATTTATTATTTTCTTATAAATTTTTTTATTTTCTTTTTATTTTTTATGTAATATATAATTAATGGTTTTATTAATAATATACAGTAATAACGTATTTAATAAGCATAATTATTTTTTATATATATTAAAAAAATATTATTTTTTTTTTTTATTAAACGTTTTTTCTTAAATATTTATTTTAAATATTTATCTTTTTTTTTATCTTATTATTTTTAATTATATTTTATTATTAACTTACTACTTTAAGTAATAATAATAATAATAATAATAATTTTACTTTTTCGTAAAATTATATACTTTTTAAATATTTAAATTATTATTATTACTTTTATTTTTATATACTTTATTTCTGTTCAACTTATACCCATTTTAAACGCAAATTAAATTTCCTTTTCTATATAAATTATTTAATGACATCTTTTAATTAATAAACCTATTATTATTGCGTTAAAGTAGCCGCGAAGTATGTCCAAATACATTTTTTTTTTATTTTTCCTAATCCTTAATTTACATTCGTTCGGTTAATTTATATTAACTTCTTTTTTAAAGATTTAATAATATAATTAAAAATTTAAATATTTTAATTTATCTTTTAATTTTCTTTATAACTTTTTAATAACGTTTAAAATTAAATACTTTTAAGATTTAAACTAAAATAATCTTTTACATTATAAAATCTTAAAAAGATTTAATTACATTTTACTACTATTATAAAATAATTATATATAAATTTATTATAGTTAAAAAATAATATATTTTTAAAATTATATTTTCTTACTATTCCATAAATTAATAAAAACATAAATAACACCAAATTTAATTATAACGTTAATAAAATATAATTTTTAAAATATATTATTATTTCAATTATAATAAAATTTATTTTATTTATTTACTTCTTTATTTCTTATATTAATTTATTTTCTTTAATTTTTAAATAAATAATAATTACTTTTTTACCCAAAAATTATAAATTTTTTTAATAAATTATTATAAAATATATATTTTATTTTAAGATTTTTACTATATTTATTAAAGAATTAATAAAAAACATATTTAAATTATAATAAATTTATATTTTTTCTTTTTTAAAAAAATGCCTTTTTATTTTAAGTTATTAAATTTATATGGTTTTAAAAAAAAAGGATTAAATAATATTATTCTTAACATATTAAATAAATCTGAATTTATTAATAATAATAACGTTAATAAAAGCAATAATCCTTTTAAAACTAATATTTTTTTAATAATCTTTTAAAGTTAAATAATAAGTTACATCAATATTAAAAACTTTTAAATTATCCGCTTTTATGATTTTACTATAACAATTTTATAAATATTTACTCCAATCTATATTTATTATATTATAGTTAAATTTTCTTTAAACTTTAACTTTTATATTTTTTCCTTTTTATTAAACTTATTATTAAATTATATATAAATAAAATTTTTAATTTTAAAAATTATTAAATTATTTATTTTATTTTCTTATCATTTTTATCATTCTTTTATAATTGCGTTATAAGTTAAATATCTTTAACATTAATCTATTATAAAACTTTTTTTATATTATAAATTTAGGACATTTTATTATTACATGATATACCATTTTTTTTACTCGTACTAATATTTTGGCGTTTTTATTTTTAATATAACTTATTTAAATAAAAATACTTTTAAACTTATTTTCTCTATATATATTTAAATTAATATTAATACTTTTATATTTTTTAATAATTTATAAATTTCTTTTAATTATTTTTTTCCGAAAATAATTTTAACATAATTATATTTTAATTATATCCTTAATTTTATTTTATTTTCTATTCTTATAATATCATTTCCTTCAAAAAGTAATTTTTCCAAAATTCCGTTTATTTTTTTAACTTATAAATCTTTTTACTTAATTTTACATTAAAGTAACAGCAAAAAGCTTTTTAACTTACCTTTACTTTTCTTTATCAGATAATAACTTTATATTTATAATCCTTAAAGTTATTTTTAAATATTCCACTTTATCTTTTTATAAAGTTATTTTATTACCATCCTTCCTTTCTAACTCCACTTTTTTATTCAAATATAAATTTAATAAAAAGTAACCCATTTACTTTTTATATATTTCATTAATATTACCTTATATACTTTTATTATTTCTTAAAATATACCAATTAAATTTTTTTAATTTAATTACAATCCCGCATATTCTACTATTTTTACTTAATATATATTACATTATTACTCCATATATTATTATATTTTTTTAATTTTTATATATATTTTTTCGCTTTTAAAAATTACACTTTTATATAAACACTATTAACTTTAAAAAGCAAATTATTATTTTTTTATTTTTACTTTTATTATTTATTAATACCTTATTTATTTTAATTTTTTATTTAACCATACCTTTAAAAACCTTACATTTTTTACCAAATTTATTATTATATTTCCTATTTATATTATTATTTCATTTAACTTATAAATCTTAATAAAATACATTAATTCATTTTTATAAAAAAATAAAAGATATTTTATATCATTACGCTTATTTTACATATTTAAAATATATAATTTTTAATTTTTTACAATTATTTTTAATATTTAATTTTACCATCATTTAATTAAATATATTAATATTTATTAAATTAATTAATAATTTATATATAAAAATATTATATATTAATAAAATTTTTTAAAATATATATTTAATTTTTAAATATTTTAATTTATTTTATTATTTTTTTATTTTTTATTTTATATTTTAAAATAATAATATATAATATATAACATTATTAATTATATATATTTTAACATATAACCACTTTATCATATTATTATTTATTATATTATTTACTATAATAAATAATATAATATATTTAATAAAATAAATATTTTTTATTTATTATAAAAAAGAATTTATAAATATTTAATATATAATTTATATTAAAATAAATCTTATTTATTTATTTTTATATTATTTAAAATTTCATCACCATTTATTTAATTAAATTTAACTTAAAATAATATAAATTTATTTTTAAAAATTTTTTTTAATAACAAAATATATTAATTTTTATTAATTATTTATAATTTATAATTTTATATTTTTAATTTAAATATTATAAATATTATTAAAATAATATATATTTTATATATTTTTAAAATAAAACTTTATTAATATTTTTTATTTTAATATATTTTAATATATATTATATTATTTAAATTTTAATTTTAAATTTAATAATATATTTTAAAATATTTCTTAATTTTAATTTTTAAAAAAATTATAATTTTAATACTTTAATAATTATAAAATATATATTATTTAAAACTTAAAACCAAATATATATATTAATAAAGAAAATATTATTTTTAAAATTATTAATTATATTAAAATTAAAGAATTTTAAAATTTTAAAAATAATATATTTTATAAATTTTCTAAATTTTAACTTATTTTAAATTTTATTTAATTTTTAAATATAAAAGTTTATATTATCAAATGGAAATATTAAGTAATATTTAAGTAAAATTAATATATAATATATATTAATAATTATATAATAAATTATATATAAATTTTATTTTAAAATAAAATTATAATTTAATATATTAATAATATTTAATATTTTTATAATAATATAAAATATAAAATTTTGTTATTTTAAATTTAAAGTTTAACCGAAAAAGCGGGCGTTTTGTAACATTTATAAATGTTATATATAATGATATGAAATAATTAAATCTTATGGTATTAAAATTATTAAAAAATATAATTGGTTTATTAAATAATAAATAATATTTATATTATGATCTTTTAATAGGTAGAATATATTATATTAAAATATTATATTAAGTATTTTATTTATAATATTTATAAAAATATTAAAATATATATATTTTTTATTTTATATTTATTATTAAGGTTTAATTGTTTAAAATATTTATTAATATTAATAAATTTTATTTAAATTAATTTTCATTTATTTTTTTACGTTAATTTAATTCTAAATTTATTTTTAAAATAAAATAAAATATTAAATATTTTAAATAATATTATTTAAAAATATTAAATATATTTTTAAATTAAATTTAATAATCTTATATTTATTAATAATTTTTTTTTTTTATATAAAAAAAAGTTTATAAAAATAATTATTTTTTTTTTAAATATTTTGTATAATTTTAGATTTAAAATAAACATTTAAGTTAAGTTATATTTAATTTTATAAAAATATTATAAGATATTATTTTCGGGAAAAACAAAAAGGTTATTAATAAAAATTATTTTATTATTTTTATAAAAAATTATTTAAATTTTAAATATATTAATAAAATAGTTATATTTATTATTGATAATGATTCCAATAATAATAATAATAATAACATATTATTTTAGAAATTTAAAAGGAAGTTATGAAATTTATATTTTAAAATTAATAAAAATGTTAATTTAATAAATATTAATTTTTAAAATATTATATATTTATTATAAATAATAATTTAAATTTTAAATTATAAAATTAAAATTATTTAATAAAATTTATAATTAATAACTTATATTATATAAAAATATTAATTATTAATAAAATTAAAATAAAAATAAAAGATTTTCTAATTTATATAATTTTTTATATAACCATTTTTTTTTAATAATATTATTATTTTAATATTCCATTATTTATTATTACATTAAAATAATAAATAATTTAATATAAGTTTTAATCCATTAAATATTAATATCTAAATAAAAAATCTTTTTATTAATTTTAATTTAATAATTTAAATAATTTATTAATATATTTTTAATATTTTACTTAAACCGAAAAATTAACGTTACTTATTCTTAATATCTTTTATAAAAAGGAAAAAAACAATATATAAAAACTTTATTAAAAATAACAAATTATTATATTTTTATAATTTTTACAATAAAAAAATCCATATAAAATATTTTTATTAATTATTAAATATTAATAAAAATAATAAAACATTAATTATTAATTAAATAAATTTATTTTTAAAAGATAAAAATATATAAATTAAAAACATTATTAAATACTCATTTATATTAATATTTATTATATTAAAAAATTTATAAAATAATTAATATTATATTTTAAATATTTTTATTTATATTTATTTTACCATTATTTTAGAATTTTTAACATATTAATATTTTTTATTTTTTTATTTTAAATATATATTCCTTTTAAAGTTATAAAATAAGAAATATTAAATTAATTAATTAAATTATTTAATTAAACCATAAAATATTAAATATAATATTATAAAATATTTAATATATATAAATAATTAATAAATATTTTATTTAAAAAATAAATATATTTATATTATAAAAGTTTTAATAATATTATTAAATAATATAAATTTTTTTTTTTTTTATATTTTAACCGTTATAAATAGTTTAATTTAAACTTTTAATATTTAATAAATTAACTTAAATATTTAAAAGGTTTTTATAATTAGGATTAAATTTGATAATTATCCGGTGGAAAATATAAATATAAATAAATGTATTATTTAATGGAAATCGGTTTTAAATAAGTGAAATGTTAATGAAAAATATATTGCTTTTAATATAACCGGTAAAAACGAGATTCCTTAATTAAAGAACTTATATTATAAAAAAGTATTAAATTAAAAAATAAGAAAAAAACATAAGAAATAAATAAATAAAAGTTTAAATTAAATAAAAATGTTAATAAAAAATAAAATATAAATTTAAATATTAATATATTAATTATTATAATAATTATTTTAATTATAATAAAAAATAATAATAATAAAAAATAAATAAAATAAAAGAAAAAATTAAGAAAAATAATATAAATAAAAGATTTCATATTTAAATAATATTTAATTATTTTAAATGTTATTTAAAAAATAAAATAATAAATATTAATAAATATTATATTTTTATATTTTATATTTTATTTTTAAAATATTTTAATATAATATAAAAATTTAAAATACATTAAAAATCGCAAGCGATTTAAGTTAAAAAACCTTTATATGTAAAGGTTTAATTTACATAACTTAAAAATCGATGTTACGCAACGATTTTATTTAAAATTAGTACGTATTTAACACGTGTCAAGTTACGTGAACTATAGTTTCCTTTGGATTACGTAATAGTACGTACCGATCACGTGATTACCTATTTGCGATTTAAATTGCAAATTGCTGTATAAGCAAAACTTACCTATCACGTAACTTTGAGTAAGTAATCGAAAGTACGTACTTATCACATGATAGCAATCGGCCACACGTGAAATTGACAAATACTTGAAAGTACGTACTTTGACTCGTGATAAGCTACCACGTGACATTACCTTACAATACGTATTTAGCACGTGATACGGTTAATCGATTTACTTAATAAAGTACGTACCTTATCATGTGATGGCCACCACGTGATACCATCGCACGATATAAAAGGTAGCTGTACCTATCACATGACTTAAAAAGCCTAAGCCACGTGATTA